>JAQFZQ010002297.1:0-14567 GCA_034696005.1 Glomeris marginata
CATTTAAGTTCCTACAATAAAAAATTATTTAAAGGATTGTATTTTATAGTTGCATACCTTCTTAAATGCATAGCAAAGACACGGAACGGGAGGTATGCAATTAGAGAGGTTCTACTGTATACCTATTTCGTAATTTTGCAAGTGTAGAATATAGAGTTTCATTACATTTTTTGGCACTTGGTTTCACAGAAATTATTGGAACCGAAAAGTCTAAAGTATATTGAATGTGCTACTTGCAAAATATGTTATTAAATTTAAGAATATATTAATGCCCATATATTTAGAAAGAACATTACTGGAAAATAAGTGTACTTACAGGCAATCCCATGATGCCTGGGTCACCTTTGGTACCTCTTTCGCCCTAAATGCATTGCCGAAAGAAAATAATTACATAACAAAATGGCAATTCTATTGATAATAACTAGCATAATATATATGTTCAATTTGAAGTTTCAAAAACAATGTTCAAAAACAATGAAAGGAAAACTTACAGGTTCTCCCTTTTGTCCATCTTGGCCTTTGTCTCCTTTTATTCCAGGGGGCCCTTGAAGACCTCTTGGCCCCTTTCAAGTGAGAATAACTCTTCACAATCACAGATGCTGTTGTTTCTATATTCAAAGAAGGCACTGGAAACTTACAGGTGGACCAGGAGGTCCAGGTGCTCCAACTATCTGCCAAAAAATGACAATACTTATTATAGGCTGTTGTATGCAATCAGTAATGTACAGTGTGGTAAATATTCAGATGAAAATTACCGATTCTGCAAGAACTTCAGATGTTGAGTCACTCTATCCAATGCAACAATTAAATTCAGGGTTAACCAATAGCAAGAGTGCCAATTATAGCATGTGTGAAGCTGGTAATAGAATAGCTTACTCGTATTGATGATCTTGCTCCGCCATTGAACTGAAAAATGTTTAAATAACAATGTTCAGAATTAGTTTTTCACAAACCATCAAAGTAATTAAAATATTTTTAATACAACTCCTGGTCATAAGTTAAAAACATTTCGATATTTCAATTACTTATTTCATACTAGTTATAAATATATATTTACATCTCCTTTATCTCCTTTTAAACCTCGCAGTCCCTCTCTACCCTGCAAACATTAAAAACACTCCATTAAATACGCATGTTTGCAATACAACTGTATAATATTTAATGTATAATTTAATATCTTTAAGATTTCCAAAATGTATATTAAAAATAAATCATTAATTCGCCATTCATATCTGTTAACCTTTAAAACAATACAACTACATAAAAGTATAATCACTGTTAGCTTTTAAAACAATAAACAAAAATATAATTACATTTAATACACAAAAATATAACATTAAATGCACAAAAGTATAATAACATTAAATACAAAGTAATTGATCTACTACAGCAATATTATGAATATAACAAGAGTAACAGTGAAAATAATATCTTACAGGAGGCCCTGGGAGACCAGGTGATCCCATCAAACCAGGAGGTCCTATATCACCAGTTTCTCCTTTATCTCCTCTTGGGCCCATATGACCCTTCACATTAATTATTACAATTATACAAATGATAACTTCAAGGAACAATTCAATTCCGTTAACTTACAGGAACCCCTGGAGGTCCTTGCGGGCCAGGTTCACCATCAGAGCCATCTAGACCTGAAGGTCCTCGTGCCCCACTTTCACCCTTTAATTAATTCCAATGAATAACCATGCATTACATTGAGATTTACAATGCACAAAAATGGATCTAATAAAGTTTCAAACCTGAACTCCAGGAAGTCCCATTTCACCTTTGTCACCTTTTTCACCCTTTGGTCCCGAATCTCCAGCTTCTCCTTTTGGACCAGATGGACCAGGAAGACCTCTGTCAGCTGCTTCTCCAGCAATTCCAGGTTTGCCTCTCTTGCCCTGCAAAACAAACATTCATAATTCTTATTACAGTGACACAAGGGACCATAGTCTCAAAATGTTTGTGAAATAGAATTGTAGTTTATATTTAGAAAAAAAAAAAAAGTATTGAATTCCTTATTATGTATGTTACAATGAAATCCAATTTATAGTTTCAAATAGCCCTAATAGAAATGCATTATGTAATAATAATAATTTTAAAAAGATAGTATTAACTTACTGTAACATGTATAATATAATGTAAGAACATAAATACAAGAAATTTTGACCCAAGTGCCCCAGGATTTAAAATGTCAAATATTATCTAACGAATACCTGGCAGATGCAATCAATCAAACGAAAGTGAGATTTTAGCAAACTCATGAGAACATGTCTGTATTTAGTTGTTCTATTATAATTCTGTGCTTAGTTGGCTTTATAAAAATATCACATAGAGAAGCAAAGGGTGCCAAGACAAACAAAACAGTCGACATTACTTACATTTCACTTGATTCACAGTTCAACGGACACCACAAACATGGAAAAGGACAACACTGCACAGCCACAGGGTGAACCATTCATGTGTTCTGATGCTAGCTATAGCTATATAGTCTAGTATTAATTGACCTCTACATTCTTGCCCAGGATTAACACTGTTCTAATGAATTCAGCAACAGCAAAATAATAAACCAAGAAAAGAACACATTATAACACACTTGCATATAAACAAAACAGCCATGACATGTAACAACTGAAATAAAACATGTATATTAATTAATCTCCTATTCTAAAGTAAATACAAAATACAGAACAAACAAAGACAGTTACACATTGACATAAGGTTACTATGTAAAACAAAGATGTAATAGATATCTGAAAATAAAGCTTGTAATTAGTATACATCATTAAATAACCCCAACTTGTCAGTGAAATAATACTTCCTTTCATGTGAATAATCCAGGAGAATTTGCAGTTATTAATTATAATCTAATATTCCTACTATAAATATACTTATACAGATATTTGCCAAATCATTTGGAATGTATTCGTGCAGGAAGAAATAGAAGGAAAGAGAGAAGAAAGAATAAGAGAAACCATATATAGAGTGAACTTATTATAACAATATTAATTTCAGGTTAATTGGTGACATTAAATTTAAAACTTTATATGTTAGTACTTGCCCTTTTGCCTCTTCTGCCTCGTTCTCCTTTTTCCCCTTTGTCACCATTGGTTCCAGGAGGACCAGGAATTCCAACCTCCCCCTGAACCAATAACTGCCTTATAAACAAATTACATACCTAACCCTAACTTATAGCAAAGCAAAGTGCCTTCAATATGGCTTTGATATAAATTTACACCTAATAAATTCCTAATTCCCCAATTAAGTTATTTGAATAAATCCGGAAAGACAAAGAACAGTTAACAAAACATCACAGACATTAAACATTGAACAAAAAACAACTGTATAACGTACATGAAACAACAAATGTGAAAGCATAGTTATACTGTGTACAATGTAAAAAAGTTAATAAGTATGTACATTATTTTACCTTCTTTCCTGGAGGTCCAGAAGGTCCTGGAGGCCCAGGGGGTCCAGGTGGTCCTTCGATGAAACCAGTGGGAAAAGCATTTCCATCTAGAGTTGTTGTCAGTCCTCGTTCACCCTTTTCTCCTTTGTCACCCTGTAAAGTTTCATATTTTTCAATATGCATAACTATTCATTGATTACAGGTATTATGTTATTACAATCAGGACAATTGATAACACACATCCAACAGTTAAGCAGTATGCAAGCACATGGTTAGAACACTGAACAAGTATTTATAACTATTTCACACTATGAGTGTTGTGCTATTTAAACTATTTAAACTATCTCTTAATATATTATAGACAGAAAAACAAACTGCACACCTCTGGGAACTATCTAAACCAATGACATCACAACTATGCAACTATATGTACAATATAAACATGTGCTATCTACATACTGAAGCCACATTCAAGGTTGCATCAATGAGGTGGTAAAAGTTTGGAAGGAAAATTAGTTTATGCAAGGTTTTAACCAATGACAGACGGTGTGTAATGGATTTGGGCCACTCCCTAACCAAAGCAAAATGTTTCATACCCTACATCACACTATCCATTATTGGTTAATGCATTGCATTCCCCATCGTTTACTACCTCATGGATGCAAACTTGAATGTGGTTTCAGTATATACAAAACAGTATAATAATAATTAAACTACTGATATCCTCACAATTTCTGCATGGGGTAAACAGACAATCAGTATACATAACATGCAAACAATTAACATTCGAATGAAACATTGATTTGAACCCAAATAATAATGCACCAGACATTGCAACAACAGAAGACAACAGGACATTGCAAGTATACTCAAAGCAGACACTACAAAATAATAGATACATCATGGTGTTAGTGGACAAACAAACCAACAAACAAACTATTAGATGTGTGGCAGTAGATTTGGTTGACTTACTGGTAGGCCTGGTAAGCCTGGTTCACCTGGCCGACCTGAATCACCATGCATACCTGGCATTCCAGGTATTCCATCTGTTCCATTGCGACCTGAAGGTCCCTAATTACACATGCCATTATTAAAGACATATCTGCGTTTTCCAAACAATAATTTATATATTGAATGATATGATTAAAACAAGAATTGAGGGCGAATTTCATTTTGTAAATTGTGCAATTAGAATGTGGACTAATACAATAAAATATCAATAATTAGAATTTGTATTTGATTATCTTAAATAATGTGTCATAATTATCACAACAGAAATAATACATTCAGTATATATAATGTGACTGTTAATTATTATACTATATGATTTTAAAATAAATGGCATGCAAATTTAGAATAAATTAATAATACTAATCACATTATATTTTCATTGTGTCATTACCAATAATTAAATCCTATAATTTTGTCACATATTTCACATCAAAATAATATTTAAATTAAAGACAGGGAAGTTAAACTTATAAACTTATAATTGTCCATCAATAAATACTATGATACAATGGTAATGAGGATAATGAATGACAATGATGAATTGCAATGGTGTCATATTTGACATTGATATAGTAATAGTAATTAATGAATGATTCCATAATGACAATTACTAAATTTCTAATTTACAACAATTAAATATATATAATGTTGGTCGCCCTTGAAGAAGTGTCTTTAATTCTGTTAATACGAGAAAAGTTCTAATAAATTAGTTTATCATCTCACAGCATCTCCATTTAGTCCAGGGGGCCCTGGTTTTCCAGGTTTACCCGGAAGACCTGGGGTTCCAATAAATCCCACTTCACCCTAAATGTTACATCACTTCATTAGCACAAATAACACATTATAACTGTAACTAATGATACTTGCCCTAAATCAAAAATGTCTAATTAACATACTATTTCTAATTTGCCACCATACACACATATATACGTTTGTATTCCATAGCCAATGCATTTTTAGAATAATATTCTAATAGAGTATAAACATTGAAATGCTTACTTTTGGACCCATAATTCCATCCCTGCCTTGGGGCCCCTAAAAAATAGCATTAAAAAATTTTAAATTATTTACACTCAATAATTCTTAAACAAGTTAATCAAATTGACACTTACAGGTGGTCCAGGGGGTCCTGGAGGTCCCAAATCACCTGATGGACCCTAGTATAATTAAAAATGGGGTTTATTTAGACAGACAGTCAATAGAAAAGTCTAGCAAAATACAAATTGAATGGGTAAGAATAGGAAAATTCTTGTAATTGTTCTTTTATATTTAATTATTGGAGGATATGCATGTTTTGCATAACACAACAGAAAGCTATTGCTGTATTAATGTTATATAAACATTATTAGAATTTTCCATATTCTGAATCACTCAATTAATAAATGGGTTATAAAAACAAATTTAATTAACATGTAAGTGTTATAATTACAGGTTCACCCGGTAGTCCAACTCTTCCATCGTACCCTGGAAGTCCAGTAGAACCAGGAGGTCCAGGTGGACCTGGTGGACCAGGTTCACCAGCTTCTCCCTAAAATTCATGCCCATTTTTCTTACAATTGTGCTTTCACAAGTTTGAAAATTATTATTAAAGTTTGATCATTATTAAAAATTCAATGAGTTGGTTCATATACAAAAATGCTAACAGTGGATATTATGTACAGTCAACCCGTTATAACAATCAATGATTACATCATTTATTACATTAATTTATAGAAAACACTGTTGACATTAAACTAATATTTTCACAAATGCAAAATCTAAAAACAATTATATTAGTTTCTTTTATTGCAATGCATGATTTTCTTCATTGCAACTTCACCTTAATGGAGTTGACTGTAAGAAAAAATCCAGCTGCATGAGCATGTTGGAACGTTCCAACATTGTTAAACTGTGCATTTTAAAATTATAACTGACAACAGATTAATTAACATCTAACATTTAAACATCATTCTGTTAGTTACTCTGAAAGATAAACATGTAATTATACTACATTATACTTTACAGAACATTCAATAATATTAATAATGATTTACTTTACATGCAAATATAGAAAACATGAAATAGCAAACTTTACACACAAACATTTAACAAATGGGGAAACACTGATAGCAATCCACACTTAACAGTTGAAAACATTTGAAAACAAAACAGAAATTATATGCAATTATAATTACTATTAATTGACAATATCTACAATAACATTGTTAATTATGAAATTCCTGCAAATATTTTCTAAAAGCCCAATAATTAAAGTTACAGTAAAGAACAATACTCTATAGATGGGCCTAATAAGTAATTAACTTCGATATTATAGTGTAAAACTGAAAGTTGTTTCAATTTGTAAAACTTAAAACTTACTTTGAGAAGTAGAAGTTCATCATGATCTACGTTAAGGCCCAGTTGGTTTAATTCCTGAAATGGGCATTAGGAATGAACAACTAAATAAAATAATATAAAATAAATAGAGCAAAATAATATATACAAGTGATTACAGTGCAACACAGACATAAACAGACATCACACAAAGACAGGCACTTGTTAGTCAGGACGTGCAACATTTGAATAAGGAGGGACACGTGACATTTGTAGGACTCAGGACACATCAATTGAACCATCCCATCAAAATCAACAATAAAACATTAACTATTGAATTGCGCAATTTTGGACAACTACATTCATTAATTCCATAAATTCACCACCTTAATTACTTAGCAATCAATCAATTGTAACTATTTACCATTTTCTTAGATTAGAGAAGTGTTGCCCCTTAACAAGTCATGATATCAACACTTATGAACTGATTCACACTGTTTTTATGGCTACTATGTGCACATATTTCACTTTATTTAAAATAATTTCAATTTAAAATTAATGTAATAAAATAATGGGATTGACAAACTTTTGCAAGAACTAAAACACTGAAGTTGTTCATAAATAATATTAATAATATTAATAAACTGTGGTTGCTTTTTTTCTTCTTCAAATTACTTGATGAAAATGAACACAATTGGACACAGTTTCAATTAAGTGCAGAAACAGAAGCCCAAACTAGTGTTGCAATAATTATTATGTCAGGATTCATATTGTATGTCATACATTCAACTACATATTATTATATTGATTGAGTGGTATAAATTGCCAAGTAAGGTGGGAATGATAATGTAGAAAATTGATATATGAAACACAGTAATGATGGTTGTTCATTGTTCATCTGTTTGAATGGAATAGTTCCATGAGAGCTCCACCCAAACTGAACCAACTGCACATAGGTATGGACAATACTGTATACTGTATCCAAGACTGTATATATGTTATTACCAGGACACGTGACACGTCACTGACTAACTGACCTTTATGGCGATAACTTCTGCATAACCTAAAGTACCTCCTCGAAGACTAGTTATCGATCGTTTCGCGCCCTGAAACCAAAATCACATCCCAACATATTCAGAACCAAGCTACACTCTTTCGAAAAACAGATTAAAATTGTTGACATTCCTATATATGAATCAATAATGAATCATGGGAATTAATATCTATACTAAATACACACTAAATACTAAAACTGCTGAAAAAGAATTAAACGTTAGTTCCAAGAAAACAAACTGCAATGTATGTTTTAAACATTAAAGCTTTAAAGGTGAACTGACATGGTTTTGTAAGGTACCCTGAAACTTAACCAATACAAAGAAAAATCATGAAGAACGACAGTATTGCAACAAAATCTCTGTAGAAATTAGTAGAAATTAGTAAAACAAAAGTTATTAGCACTTGTAAGGTTTAAAGTTTGTCAGATAGAAGGTCGGGTAGCATAGATAAACCTCCTAAATTAATTACAGCTTCTAACTAAGTGCTAATAAACATTTATAATATAATTACCACAAAGAGATTCTGTTGCAACAGAATGGTTTTTATTTGTATAGGGTAATTTGTTGGCCGGATAACATAGGTGAACCTCCTAACTTAATTACCCCGTGGAACTATAAGTGCCAATAACTTTTTTTTACTAATTTCCACAGAGATTTTGTTGCAACATTTGCTTTATTAATGGTGTTTTTTTGTGTAGATTAAGTTTCGGGGCATTTTACAAAACCATGTCAGTTCACCTTTAAACTTGTATGCTTGAATAGTTTCATACATTATTCAAATGTGTTACATTCCATTATAAAATTTTAACACATAATCTTTATTACATTGTACTTTTTATGAACAAAGCAAACAATGGAACTTTTTGTAATAAACCACATTTGGTAGTATCAAGTTATGTAATATTTTCTGCTTTACTATTATAAAAGCATGTTTCTAAGTACTATAAGTTTGCCAATTTCAAATGTGTACATTCAAATGTTCCTACCTTTAATTGCGTTAAAAAATCCATGTTTTTCCCTGCCGAATCTCCCTGTTCAAATAAAAAATTCAATATGTTAATATTAGCAAAAAAATAAATTTTCATTAATTGTAAACATAACCATGTTGTTTTTTGGCCGAAACCCACTAAGTTCAGTTTATGTAGTTTATTTAGCATGACCTTAATTAAGATATTTATAAAATTAAATTGCATGTTTAATGCAAACCAAAAATATAATGATTTGGTAAGGGTTTCAGATCACACTGCTGCAGTGACGTCACGAAAAGAAGGGGAAAAGTTTACATTTTGCAATGTGTACATCATCATGCATAAACAAATTGGCGGTGGAAGGCGCAATATGGGTGGCATAGTGATTTATGTAACACATATGGCCGCAAAATATACACAAAGTAATAAATATATTATAATTTTTGACAATGTGAGAAACGGGGACAGAAGTAACAATTGCTGCATGTTATGTAATGTGGTCATGCTATACATTATTAAACTGAAAGCAATTACATTTCTTTGGAATATGGTGAACAAGCTCATTATTATATGAACAGAAATTAAAATGATGATTGGATATTTTGTGTGCTGTCATGCAATTGCACATCATTTACATGTCAGATTTAACGTCCAAGATGGCCGCCGTTTGCAACAAAGCAATTTGCAATATGACTCTGTAGCCCTATAGTGCTATATATTAATTTAGCAGCAGCTGTGGCGTTTGTTATCTATTCCATGTTTATTTCTCATGCGTCATTTACAGGTATATATTTCATCACTCCAAACATCCATATGACAGAACAAATTTATACAAATGTGTCTCCCAGATTGAAAATACCCCATGACTTTCCAAGATTTCCATTACCATTTTACATAACAAATGCATGTGTTTAATCCAAGTCTTAATATTAAACACATTTAGTACAGATTAATTACAATAAAATATTCCTGAATGTGCACATAGTGAGAATTTTGAAATACACTTATATTAAAATTTTCAATGTTTTCCAATACAATTTCAAGATTCCAAGACTTTTCATGGATTTCCATGACTATTTTCAAATTTTACGACTGGGCACCCTGTGATACTTTTGGAAAACTTGCAACAAAAAGACTATAACAATGACTTCCTGTTAGGCTGAGTATTTCGCATTTTGCCAACAGATGGCGCTAACTACATCATTTCTCTTCCAGCTTTTCTTGTTATCAATTTGAAATTAATATTGTATAGGAATATTACAATACAACTGAAAGTATGGACAGTCTAACACCTCATCCTCATTGGCTCATTTTGACATAAAAATCTTATAGGTCAACAGCCAACTGCATGCAGGTGTACTTTGGATAAACACAGTGATTTGCACATCAATTGTTTCAAGTTGTTAACAATAGGTGCAAACAGTAAAAGTCGATGCCTTAATGAAATAAACTACATACTCCTGCATACTGATATTAATCCCAGTGCAATCTTAACTTGAATTATTCTGTTACATTATTTATATTAAAATCGGCCAATAAATTCATGGTTATTTACATATGCATTTATTTATACAATGTAATATGTATTTATATAACACATACCACTTCGCCTTTTGGTCCTGGTGAACCCTACAAATTGATAACAAAAAATATTATAAATTTACATAGTTCAGGATTGAATTTCACATCAATAATTATTAAATGGAATTTTTAACATGTAACTTATGATATACATAATTATTGTTAAAAATGTAATGTATTTAATAAACTTACAGGTTCTCCTTTTGGCCCATCTAATCCAATAGGACCCTAAGTAAAAAAAGAGCAAATTATAAAGTGTAAATTAATTTACAGTAAGAATTAACAGAAAAATAAAACCTGAAAATGTAAATTACTAAGTATTACAAGAGCAGGAATCAAATGGCTTTCACAATGTGCTAATTAAAATAAGTTATGCAATATACTTACTGGAAATCCGTTCTTTCCAGGTGGACCAATGGGGCCCTTCAAAGCGAAAAGAAAAACGCAACTCAGAGAATAACAGGCAAATTTGTATAAGCAACTCAAGTAACCAACCAATAAGAAATTAAGCAATATTTAATCAGTGGCAAAATTGCAAGCAATTTGCTGCAACTTATATAACACAATATTGCACATATTTATAACATAGGATTTAAAGTTTAAATACTTACAGCTGTTCCTTGTTCACCTGGGTCACCTTTTTTCCCCTTTTTACCACGTTTACCCCTAGGACCTGGAGGACCTGAAAAAATAAACAATATTAATCAAATGGTACATTATAAAACATATAATAAAATTGTACTATAACATTTGCCATATATATTCAATAAAACCATAACTAAAAGTGAATTAAACACACAATGTAGTACTATACTATGCAATTATTAAATTAGGTTATGAAATATATACCTGTATAAAGCAAGGATTAATGCAGCTTTGTCATTGGATTATTCCCTCAACAAAAAATGTCATTCTTTTTTTGTTTATGTTTCATAAGTTACATTGCAGCTCAAGTAGGCCATGTGTCACATAATTCTACAATAAATTCCCAAGCTGAGAAATAAAATCATTCAGCACGTTCACTAAACGAGACAACACATTTCTTTCTCAAGTGCTTATATATTGTGTGCCAAAAAAGCTACTTTTATACTTTAATCCTTGATTTACAACTTAGGCTTAACTCCATGCATAAACAATTTTTTTTTTCAAACCCATTTATGTCGTTTCATTTTCTATATATACATTATTGGGCAACAATTTATCCAGATATTTTCTGGACTAATATGTAAGTTCTCAATGCACTTTATAAATTAAGAAAAATTCCATGCGATCAGAATGCTTAGATATTTGCTACTTCCGATTTTAATCAAAGCAGTATTTTAATATATTACATGTACTTAAAATAATAATAAAAAAACTAATAGTGAAAAGAAACAAGAAGAATGTGAGACGAAATTGCATTTTGTAATGGCATTTGTCAACTAGATTGATAACTGATGAAATGAAATAAGGGTTTATGAAATTTCTCCATGGAAACTGTCAGCAAGGAAAGATCGATAAATTTCAATACATTTTATTAAAAATAAGAAAAGTATAAGAGATATATTAAAAAATTAATTAAACATCACAATTTGTCAATAAAACTTGCATGAAATATTGGAAAAAGTGGAAATACAATATTGAAGTAAGTGGAAATACAATATTGAAGTTAGTGAAAATGCAATATTGAAATGTAAAATAAGTGGCAATACACTAAATTGGAAATTGAAAAAGAAATAACTGAAATTACAATATTGAATTGAGTGGACATACTATACAAGATGCAATAAGATTTAAGTATGGATAAATGTTGCAAAGTGAAAACACCCAAAATGTTTCTTATTTGATTTTTCCCCCAATATGTTTAATGGGAAATAAATATTTTCTATTGTGACGTCACAACTACAAAACAAACAAAAAATGGCAGCTGCAAGAGATGTTTCGTCAGATGTCAGAAAGGTCCAATGAAAGACACATCTGTCACAACAAAACCCTGAATGAAAAATCAGTTTGGAAATGTAGTTTTTCAAGATGACACATGACATAGAACAGACCCATATAGAAAAAATGCAAATTCGTGTTATTTGTCCTTATTTCTATAGTAACTTTTGAGATGTAAACTTTGCAGTTACATGCATCACAATTTATGCGAACCAAAATACTATTTGGCAAGGGAATTTGTGTTAGGAATGAATATAATTGGCATAATGACTAATACTTTAGTCAAGTGATTTATACACACTGTTTAGAAACGAGGGCAAAAATGTGTCTCAAACTAAAATTGTCATCGCAGGGAACGGTGTTGCCAAGTGTTGGATAGATATACATGTCAAATAGCTTTTTCTGGCATACTAAAATGTAGCTGTTTTTTTTGGTTTCCTTTTTATAACAGTCGGAGGCGACAAAATCATCACGTGCTGAAAACTGAAACCTTCCTTCAAAAAAGTCTGTGAAAAAAACCCTCGTATCAAATTGCTCATCCAATTATTCACAGCTGAAGATATTACAATTTTATAGCTCAATTATTTGCACACAAAGAAAAAGTTACTTTCAAAAATGAAGCGACTGTAAAATTAGTGGTTACTGTCCCTTGAATATAAAAGCATGCTATAAAAGGCAGATTATCCCAGAACGCATTTCCTACAGCAATTTTCCACACTCTATAAGAGTTTTTCACTAAAAACAGCAACACTCATCATTGTCAGCTAGGCCAACTTAAAGGTGAACTGACAAAGTTTTGTAACATACCCTAGAAAGTGTGTAATTCTATGGAATTGATGCCAATTAATCGATTGGCGTAAACAAAACCTTTTTGAAAAAATTGTTACAAAAAGTTACGAGTAGTTAAAGAGGGCGTCATGGAAGGACGGTGTCACCGCACTGGTGTCACAGTGTCCAGTTTTTTTTGCAAAATTTGAAGTTTCAGCCATAAATCAATTAAAAGGAAGATTTTTGTTCCTATTGGCTGACCTTTCTTTCAAATGGCCCCTTGTAAATATGACATCTCTAATAACAAAGGAAACAACGCCTACTCAACTCTTTAGTGAATAAGATTTTAGCTCATTTAATGTAAATTAAAATTCCTCTGAAATGATGTCCTATTTGTATATGGGTAAGTGAATTACGATTTTCAAGTTAAAAATATTTCTAAAACAGGTGTTGCATTAGAAAAATCTAGTTTATTTGTATAATATATTTAGTAGTGTAATGAAAATAGTTGCAAATGAAGGAAGTTGTTATTCACTGTCGGTTTCTAAAATGGGGACGTCAAAATAAAGTGGCAAATCGATGTTTTGAGACATGGAGGCGGCCATTTTGTCTGTCATCGGTTCCATTACTGCGGCTTTTCAAAACAGACAGGCCAATGGCGATTGCATTGCAATTTCTCCTGTCACTCGTAACACTGCACACAAAAAAAATCACATCACCCCCAAGCTGAAACCCATTTTAATACATTCATCATCACTATTCAGTATATATTTTTTCACCTGCGGCATCTAATATTATTATCCAGCCATGTAGCAGTGAGTCATTTTGCAAACCTAATAATTAAATAACGAAAAACGTGTTGCAGGAAATGATCTTGGAGGATTATAATTACACTATTTATATACCCTATCCTTTTAATACATGTCACTTTTTAAACTGCATGCACTGAAATAGCCAGAAGCATTCATGCTTACATTCCACTATAAACAAAAAACAAACAATTACATATACAGTAGGAAGTTAAAACCCTGGTCATTAATTACTTTAATTGAGGGATGCTCATTTAGCCACGCCTTCGTGTTATTAGGATGCTAAAGAAATAAATTCCCCACTATATAAAACCCAAACGCAAATTGCAGCTGCATTTTAAGATGCAGAAGTAGGCTATGTATTGTATTGTTTTTGTATTGTCAATTATTGGTATCATTATATTATTATTTTCAATGAAACAGAATTAAAATCGCTAATTAAGTGATTTGTGGCATGTGTTTAGAACACCGTTCTTGGAAACGGTTGACAATATCAAAAATCTCATTATGGCATATTCTTTCCGAGATATTTCTTCATACAGGGTGGGGGAGATCTGATGACCACATTTCAAAATTACGACATACCTTTAATTTTTGAGATATCAAGATGAAAAAATCACAACTTATAGCTAATAGACGGAAGTTTTTTTGTAATAAATAAAAAAATTAATTATGAAAAAGAAGTTCCGATAAATGCCGTCCTTCCACAATGACACATTACTGCAGACGATCGCTA
>JAQFZQ010002298.1:0-14567 GCA_034696005.1 Glomeris marginata
TGAAATTCGAATCTGTATTTAGTGCTGCGATTATTTTAACGTCGAAAAATTCCGGATTTCCGAAATAATTTAGTTCAATCGAGTTCAATTGTTAGGTTAGCATGAATTAGTTACTCTATTGCTCGTTAGATGGCATCGCGGACGCCACGGTTCCCATCATCATTCCGTCGCGATTGATCACCTACGGTAATGAATGCGGCTCCCAATCGTCCGGCAAGAAATCGTATATTTAATGTCGTTTTGCCGCTTGACGATTCATCTCCAAGGTTTATACAATACGGCTGTCAATCGGCAGCGACAAAATGGTCATTTCAAGATGGATTCGCGTCTTCAACAGCAGAAGTCACAAAACAAACAATTTTGACATTTAAAGCCAGTTTCTTTATGGTTTCAAGCAGATAAGGAGATAATATGGGAGAACCGGAGATCGAGAAATTCGAAATCACCGATTATGACCTGGAAAATGAATTTAATCCGAACCGTCGTCGGCACAAACTGACGAAAAACCAGCAAATCTACGGTAGGTAATATCGTAATATGACAACTGATTATAATTACAAACGTAAATATGAACAATTTCTTGTGTATATAGGTATTTGGGCAGAGGAAGAAGACGACAGCGATGACGAGAGACCTGTTAGAGGTGGTTCCAGAAGGAAAAATTACAGCAGTGCCATCAATTTTGTCGGGGGAGGGATTCAACAAGCTGGAAAACCACAAGTACAACAAAAAACTGAAGAAGAGCAGGTAACCAAAGTGTAAACGATAAACTTGTTTAAGATAATTGGTGGAAACATAATGATGCGTACGAAAAATGTCGTTTCGTTTTTGTTTGTGCAAACGCAACAGTCTTGCGTGAAATACGATTCTGTGCAATAGTTTATTGAGTCAACGTGTTGTCCCTATGGGTGACGTCACAGACTATTGTGCCGCAAGTATTTGCGTGCAAGAATATTGCGGAAGTAATTTTTCAACTTTAATAGCGTTTTTTAAATGCACTAAATTATTGTTGATTTGCACTTTAGAGTTCGAGTGAAGATGAGGCACCGGTTAGACCATCGTTAAAAGGCGGGAAGGCATTTAAAGGATTTGGGAAATCTTCAGGAATGGGTAATTCCAATCAAGGGTGAGACAAGTAATAAAATAATAGCTGCAAATAATTTCATTTTAAATATTAGACATTTCTTAAATTTAAGTATAGTTAAATATTATAAATTGGTTTCGTATGAATTTCATCAGGCTTGGCCACTGGGAAGCAAACACAAAAGGAATTGGAAAGAAACTTTTGGAAAAGGCAAGTGAATATTGTTTATAATACAATAATTTTTTAATCATGCTTTCAAATGTACAGATTTCATTTTGTGTTAAAATTTGAATGTATCTGTCCAAAACAGATGGGTTACCAAGCAGGGAAAGGTTTGGGGAAGAATCTTCAAGGAATTGTTACTCCTGTTCAAGCTTCGGTAAGGAAAGGACGCGGAGCTGTTGGCGCGTATGGACCGGAAAGAAAGGAGACATTGATTCCTGTAATAGACCTGGAAGAAGAAGATGAAAAGGAGCATCGTCAGAAGACAAGACAGTGGAGAAAAATCCCAGATGTAAATTATTATTTTGGCTGGATTTAATTTGTTGTTCCTGTAAACAGCAATTTATTGATGTTTTTGAATAGGCTGGAATTGGGAAGGTGAAATATGTATACAAAACCGTCGATGAAGTGATAACAGAAGGAAGCACGAGAAAAGTGCAAGGTGACAGCAGCAAATTGAGTAAAGTGAAAGTTATAGATATGACTGGGCCAGAGCAGAAAGTGTTTTCCGGTAAATATTTATCATTCCCTGGATTAGAATGAAAGCAGCAGAGTTCTTGTCCGTGTTCTTAAAATCTGTTTTTGACAATCAGGTTACCACGCTCTGAGCAATCAACACAGCAAGCCATTGGAAGTAGATGAGGAAAGGGAAAAGAAACTGAGCAATTTCTCTCTTCCCGAACTATTGCACAACCTCGATCTGCTGGTGGACATGACCGAACAGCACATCATTCGTAATGACCGTGAGATTAAATACGAGCGGGACAAGATCGTGAATTTTAAGCACGAACAGGAAAAACTTAACGATGTCTTAAAGCACGAAAAGAAGCAGATGAACGCATTGGAAAGTATTTTAGACATAGTTGAAAGGTGAGGTTTCAATTATCTTCATTTTTGATAATCAAATTTTAATTAGTAAAATGACAATTTTAATAGCCTGCAAAATAAAAGTGGTCGTGATCACGCATTAACCATGGACGATGCAGCAAAGGCTTTCCAAAAGCTCCAGGAAGATTTCTACGAGGAGTTCAGGATGTACGAACTTGGTGATCTTGCGGTTGGAATAGTTTCACCATTGGTTAGTTGGAATTTTCTTGTTTTTCTTATGTGAAGATATATGTAAATTTATGTTTATTAACACGGTTTGCATGTTAAAACAGCTTCAAACTTACCTGGAAGGATGGCGGCCTCTGATGGACAGGAAACGTGGATTGCTGGCACTGAAAATCTGGAAAGATATTTTGGAGGACACCCGTACGTTGACTTATCAAAGTGATGACAGCAAAGCCGATCCGTACCATCAGTTGCTGTGGGATGTCTGGATGCCGTACATTCGTACTGCCGTCAAGTGCGTAATGTCGTGCAACTATGTATTTTGAATCCCTCAATTGTTAATTAAATTGTTCTCTTTAATTAGGGAATGGAACGTTAGAGATGGTGTACCGATGATCGAGCTGATTGAAAATTGGATGCCGTTGTTGCCACCGTGGATCACCGAAAACATATTGGAGCAGCTCGTCCTTCCAAAATTACAGACTGATGTCGAAGGATGGAATCCACTAACGGACAGAGTACCGATTCATTCGTGGATCCATCCTTGGCTTCCCCTCATGGGTACGTTGCGAACCCGCGTAGTTTTTAATGTGATTTGGCCTCCGAATATGGCCATGTGTTACTGCCGAAACATGTGAGATTTGGATTATTTACTTCAATTTCAACTAACTTTCTTTGCAGGATCACGGTTGGAACTTGTGTACCCCACTATACGACAAAAACTGGCAAACGCGTTGGTGAACTGGCACCCGAGTGACTGTTCCGCCAAGATCATTCTGCTCCCTTGGAAAGATGTGTTCCCTAAAGGAACTTTTGAGGCTTTCCTCATCAAGAATATCCTCCCAAAATTAACATTGAGCATGCAGGAATTCACCGTAAACCCACATCAGCAGATATTAGGTTTGAAATATTGTTTCATTCTGTATATTGTCTTTTTCTCCTGTAGTAATAACACATGTTTTCTAGACCCTTGGTACTGGATCATGGCTTGGGAAGATCTGCTGCCAGTTTCAACGGTAGCTTTGCTTCTCGAAAAACATTTCTTCCCGAAATGGTTGCAAGTGTTGTGTGCTTGGTTAGGCCATAATCCAAACTACAACGAAATTACCCAGTGGTACGTCGGTTGGAAAAGCATGTTTTCGCCACAGTTACAAAATCACCCAACTATCAAGGGTATGTTCAATAATAGGAGAATGAAGAGTATATTAGTGCAAGAAATTTACAGAATGTTTTCACAAATTCAGAACAGTTCAACTTGGCACTTGATGTTATGGACAGGGCAGTGTCGTACCCTTCCGCACCCGGGTACGCGCACACCGCAAGGGACCACATGTCCTACTTGGCTGGACTGGAAAGACAACGTGAGATGGAAGCCCAAACAAAACGAGACTTCGAAGTAATTTCCTTTTTTTATTATAAAATTTAACATCCAAGTCCGTACAGTAATCGAAGGCAGGTTCTCATTCTCGGTACGATTTTACAATTGCAGACATTGGCTCAAACCATGCAGGCCACCGGCTCAATGAACCTCAGCTTTAAAGATCTCGTTGAACGGAAGGTAATATACATTTGTAAATATATACGAAAAATTTCTGATGCAGTGTGCGAACACCGCTAAAAAACTAAAACTATATTTTTTTTATAAACAGGCTGCAGAAAGAGGATTGCTGTTTGTTCCGGTCCCAAACCGTTATTACGAAGCCAAGCAGGTCTTCCGATTTGGGAGGTTATTTATATATTTTGACAAGGGTGTACTTTTCGTTCAAAAGGAACAATCGTGGTACCCAATCGCGCTGCAAGCACTGTTGGATTTGGCGACGTGAATTTTAGCGTGTGTAATTACTGAAACTGCAACGAATAAATTTTTATGGAAACTTAGATAAAAATTGTGAAGAACAATTGCTTTTAATTGAAGAACACTGTTGGTAGTTTATTCTGTGGCCACAATGCGGATGCAAAAACAGCATAACGTGACATGCCGAACAACGCGGCACTTCCAAAAAGCTTTGTATACACAGGTGAATCCTGCTTTCATTTTATACTCGATGGAGATATATGTATTTGTAAGCAGCTAATGTGTACATTGGTTTCATTCTCTCCTTAGGTTATCGAGTCTGGCTTGAAGGTCCGCATCGGCATCGCTGACCGCATCGGCAGCCGCTGCCGCGGTGGCCTTCTTCGCTCCCGGTGCCGCAAGAGAACCCATCGCATTCGGTAAGTCTGTCAATTGATCCGTCAACTGAAGTCCCAGTTCATCCAGAACTTGAGCCACAACAGCGTCACTGTTCAGAAAATAAAAGATGAACATCTGTACAGATTTCTATCACCGAGTATTTTATATACATTACCTCTCCTCTTCGTCATCATCATCCCCCATCGCATCATCGATGGCATCGTTCATCATCTCTTCCTTCATGTCCATGATTTCGGATTGTTTCTCAAATTCCATCATTATTTTCTGAATCTGTGGTAACTTCAGCTGTTGTGGCCATCAAAATAGAGGTTACATTTTGTGTAATTAAATGTAGAGAAAAAATAATGGGTAACGCGGAATGTGTATATATATGCCATACCTGGTTGTTCATGGTCTGCATCGCTTTGGTGACACCTTTCATTGCTTGTGCCATGGTGTTTTGAGACCGGAGGGTTTGGATCTTTAGTGAAACTGCTTGGATGTTGGCACGCATCAGTATAAACTTTTTCACGTACCGTCTTGTACGGACCAAATCTTTTGCCATTATTTTAACCGCATCCTGCAAAGTACAATTGGTTTCATTTGTAGTTAATCGTACTGCTTTTATACAAGATTTGTCAAATTATTGTAAAAGAGGAATTAAATCAGCTCGTGGCATATTGCATGAACTACATTCACAATTTTCATTGACAGGATTTTAATATTCTGGCCACACCCCTTGACAATTAAAATTAAAAGCCCATTGCATAAACATAAACAGTTTGTTTACCATCTGACCATCCTTGGCCATCTTTTTGATATCGTTTATGATTTTCTTTTCCTGCTGTTCCATTTTTGCCCTTTCACGATCCAAATCCCTCATTGCCTTGTTTAATGCGCGCTGATTTTTGCGCAACATTTCCTCTGGCGACATTTTTCGGCCGAACAGCCATTCCAAAGGCATTCTTGAATCGTTTACTGTAAACAGTAACAGGTTAATAAATAACTCGAGAAAAGGAAAACAATTGCAAGTTAAAAATTCAACGAACTGTCTACGAAAGTTGGTCGATCCGATGTT
This sequence comes from Glomeris marginata, assembly GCA_034696005.1. Classification (NCBI taxonomy): domain Eukaryota; kingdom Metazoa; phylum Arthropoda; class Diplopoda; order Glomerida; family Glomeridae; genus Glomeris; species Glomeris marginata. Next base: position 5,611 of record JAQFZQ010002298.1, read on the forward strand.
GGAAGTTAACGTGTTTTCGACGTTCCACCTCTACGAACCACAATTGGTGTTTCCGATGTAAGTTAGCGTTAACTATGATTTAAACTAGTTTGTAGTCGATGTCGATCATCGTTTAATATTTTATCGTGACTCACTTTCAGGTGTTCCTTTTAACAGCTTGCGAAGAATCGTCACGAGTAAAAGGCGGGGGGTTATTAAAAAAATACGCTTTTATCCGCAACTTTATTGCGGGCAATGTTGTTGCGTGCAATATGTAATGACGTCAACGTATATTTTAAGCCTTGTGACGTCTATGTACAATGCACGCGATTGGTTTTCATGCAAGAAAGTTGCAAACGGATAACACGAACGATAGTTCTGTCGTGAGGGTGCGTCACCTGGTGGCGAGAGTAATAAACATGTAATCACCGTCGTCCAATAGATGACGCCTCCGATATTATTGTTCCAAATTGCAGAAACTAATTGACATTTCGCTCTAATAATTTGATGAACACGTGCTAAACTGTTAAGAAAATGAAGGGAACGCAGTGAAGCCCCATCTTTCAACCATTGAAAACATGACTGACATCTTGATGTGATCGAAATAAATTGTAACTTTTTGAGGAATTGTGAAGAAAAGGTGCGAAGAAATACATATATATTTTTTTATTTCTTGGGTTGACTGTCCCTTTAATTGCATTTTTTTGCTAATTTCCTAATGTTGACGTTGACAGTTTCAAATAAGATTTAAAACGATTGGCTTCGTTGCAAGGCACGTAGAGTAGGCGGTGCTTCACTGCACTGCGAATAATTAAGACAAGAATGAAACCCATGCTATTTGAGGTTATTGTGAAGAGTTTATTTGACTGGTTTTTGGCCGGAGTTTTTTACTTTCTTATTTCCCCTACTGCGTTCAAAACCATCTTCTTTCGATTACAATTATGTGCAGAAACCGGTTTAGAAAACAGGTTTTGGTGTGGCGATTTCAGGAGTGCCGTTGACCCATATCTGTTACGTCACTGTGAGTCTACTTTCTATAAAGAATTTTCCTTCAAGGTTGAACGGGAAAGTCCTTGACTCTCCCCCGGACACCATCAACTTCAATCATAGCCGAAAGTAAACCATCTCTGTAAAAAGTTTTCTGGACTCAACTGTTGCTTATATTTTGTCTACTTCAAGTGCAGTGTAAGTATTAAAAAAAAAACGCCATTTGTAGAGTTTAAAGTCCTGTTACTTTTTTTTAAAGAAGCATTATGTCTGCATAGAATTAAAGAAAGGGGAAAAAACTAACCCACAGCTGCTTTTCAGTTTTATTTATCATGGTATATTGTGTGATAATTTAAAAGGTAAGAAATTACAATTGCCTTTTTCCTAATTTAAACAAAAAACACTAACAAAGGAAGTAATTAAGAATGCATGTAGTTTTTTTCTCCATCTGAAGATGTCTTAATTACTTTGAATAAATTAAAATGAATGATCACACGGAAATATGAAACTGTAATAATAGTAACATTTTATATCTGCGAATAAATACAACTTTTATTTTCTGACAACTCTTTCATCTCTCCCGGAAGACTGTTTTTTATTGGAGAAGGAATGGATGAAATTGCATATGAATAGGAGAAATGAATAAGCTGAATAAACTGAATGAAGGATAAAGTAATAAAAAAACATTCCACAATAGTGGAACAGTAGCATGGACACAGGTTATTGCACTGTAGTATTGGCAGATCGACTAGTCACGTGACATTAATAAGCTAGCACGTGGTTTGACGGATGGGCGTAGCCCAAAGAGAAGAGTAGGGGAGGCAGGTTGGTTTCTAAGCGTAATTCCGTGCCGTTCTACGTCACAGGTGACGTCACGGAGCGAGAAGGGGGGAAAGTGCGATGACGTTCGGCGTTCTGTGTGTGGTGTGCGTGCAGTTTGTGTTGGTGCGTACAAGATGGCGGATGGTGAGTGCGTGGTGTTGAGTGGAGATGCGAGAGAAAGCCAGCATTCCGAGTGTAAAAACAGAGTGCAGTTGAGCGGATCAGGCAGAGAGGTTGGATTAAGCGTGAGATGCGCGTGCGCTGACCAATCGGCGCGCGTTCTGCGCACCCAAAACCTAGACCTGGACGAGAGAAATTTCAGTCGGCCGTGTTTCAAGGTGGTGGTGGGGGCAGCGGGTGCTAGTGCCAGTGCTGCCAGTGCCAACAACAATCATTGCCATTGCCCCGTGTTGGTATCGTCTCCGTCTTCGCTGCCGCTTCCCGCATCCGGCGTTTCGACCGCTACCGCTACCGCAGAAAAAAACGAGATGACGCGACGACAAAGTTGCCGCAACACTACAAAGTGGATTGCGGCCGAAAACGGCCGAAAGATGAGACGGACTAGCAGTTTCGACAGCTGCGAAAGCTCCGACAGGTAACTTTCATTTCCCCCCATCGCCATCCCCCCTTTCGTTTTCCTTTTTTGTTTTGTGATTGTCGTTTTTACCTCTGGTAAAAACACAAAGGGGCCGCGAAGCCCAACGTGTAGGGGTTTCGGATGTTATTATTATGACCACCCCCCCGCTTTTGCCCGTTTTGGACTCATCTGTTTCGATATTCTGTACATTTCGCGCCCAATCATTATTATGGGCAAAATGTACCTCGAAATTGTACCCACATTGGGGTTGAAAATCGAGTTATAAAAAGGTGTTTTATGACAAGGTCAAATTTTCAAGGTGATATGTCGGCAACAATGTCAGGAATACGTGGCATTGGGCGCTGACGTCACAATGGTTCTGTCTTATTTTAAATGGAAGGGGTGAGAAGTGCAGGATGGAATACCTTGGGAATACGAATTCCATTCTTTTCATGCGTTGTGACGTCACGGCGGTCCCATTCCTATTGTTGGAGGGGGTGTGTAAATCATGTACGAATTTCATTGCAGTCCGTTCATGAAGGTTCATCTGAAAACATTCGATTTTCGCCATTTTCCATTGTCAGCATGGTTTATCCTGTTTATCCAACGTAATTTATGAATGATCCCTGCAGGGATGGATGACGTGACACATACATTTAAACCTGGTTAATGATATACTGACGTCACAGGTCTTTTCCGAATTAAGAAGGATGAAAGGAAACGATGTGCCGTTCATGAGATGCTAGAAATGTGAGAGTGGTGGCCGATTCCAATATAATGAAGGGGGGAGGGAAGAAGAACGTGGAAGATGCTGCGTTCGACGTTTTTGAAATGCGGTCAGTCGGTTTGGTGGAAAAACGTTTCTCTCAGTTTGTGTTTTGGTGTTGTGCGTATATCGCAACGCTTACCTTGAACTGGAACAATGACCGTGATCGTGAAATTGTTTCATGTCTGCATGAGACTGCAAGGTTTTTCATGGGTTTTCTCTCGTCTGGCAACACCAACAACCTTTGAAAAGTGGCAAGGAAGCACGTACTCCTTGCAAAAGTGAGTGGCCTTTCCTGCCTACCACAAGTGCCACTAATAACTTCCTTTTCTGGTTATTATTCAACGGGTGTGTGTTCGAAAACCCATAAAAGATTTTGAGAAAAAGAGTGACGTCACGACTGTAACAATTCTGCCAAAAAAATATTGCATAATATGGAAATCCGGTTAAACAAACGACCAACCAAGTTTATATTGCAATTGTCCTCAAACCATATGACATTCTTTAAATTTTGCAAAATTGTTTTCAGGTTAATGAACCACACATTTTGCAATTAGTTATTCATAATGATTGCATGGAAAATGAATTAAGTGAACAATTTGTTACGCGTTGAGTTTCGTAAGGAAACCACCAGGGGGCGTTTGAAACATATCTCGTTTGGTGTCTCTTTTTCTTACTTTTTTTCACTCGTTTCGCTTTTGTTGGAAAAATTGTAGTTGTGTGGGTGGTATTAGCATATGAACCTTCGAGATGAACGAGGAAAGAATGGGGGCGTGCAAAAACCAGGTGGAAAAAACCTGTTCTCTTCCAACAAAGTAGCCTATGTTATGATTCTTGTTGTGTTCATGCATGTGTGTGTGGACAACAATAGGATCATAGTGGAATTTTTCCCTGTTTCAGGTTGTAATTATATTGGAAGTGTGTTGGGCTGTGTGTGTAAGCAAGAGAGAGAGATTTTTAAAAGGTTGGGAAGCGCCAAGATGGCGGCCAAAAAGAAGGGAGGACTGGGGAAAAGAAGCAAAAAAGAAGAAATGAGTGAGGTTCGTGACCCAATCCTCTAGCTGGTGTACATGTTTATTTTGTTGCTCACGGCTAGTACCAAAGCAGATAGAAAGATTTCAACATACAACACTATGTCCCAGGTGGAACTGCTGACTTTTGTCAATAATTTCTGCTCTTGGAATTGGAAATAATGATCCCAAGCTGTTTTCCCCTCTTATGGACCTTTACTTGACCTTGTGCGACAGAAACACTCATTAAATTAACTATTCTGTTATTCAATGTTTTTTATAGCGCCACCTGGGCAAAATGAAACTTGTATTCAGCATTTTTTGGCTATAAAAATTGGGGTTTAAATTTGTATTTACATAATGTGTGAAATAACAGCCACTCCTTCCAGTATTTTGCATAAATTACCTATTCACGTGACACTATGATTTCCATTCATAAAAGACACAAGTAAACCTTGTTTCCTCTTTCAGTTCTCTGTTCATTGTTCATTCCAGAATGTAATTGTAATTGAGTTATTCGTGAAATGTGCAGAGAAGGAGTCTGTAGCAGCGCCCTTCTGGTGGCAATGTTGGCAACTAAAGTGACGTTGTTCATTCTTTGGGGTGTGGGCATATGTGGCCATTCATTGCAGTTGGTGGAGAGTACTATCTATAATGTGTGGGTTTGGGTTTGATGTGGGTACCGAGTGTCCAGTTTCAGCTGCTTCCCGGATGTTGAACATGCAGCCATTGTAGTTGATGCAGCAGACAAAATGGCGCTCATCTGAAATGCAAAGTTTGCCCAAAAACCGGAATAGATTTCGTATACGGGTCGTGTAATCAATTGTTGTTGAATATAACTTGCAAAAGACACGTTATAGGGCCAGATGTCGTGTTCCATGTGGACACATCTGCTTCTTCCAGTTTCACATTTTCTCAGTTTGCTCAGAAAGCGATGTGGGGAAAAAGGCTTTGGAAGTTGGGGGGGGGGGGGGGAGGGTTCAGAATTATAATATGTTATGGAAAACAACAAAGGAATTCTCTGATATATTAATAAGAAACATTGTAAAGTTCTATTGAAATTTGTAATGAAATAAATTTTTAAAGTAATATCTATTTCAAACTTGATATGTAGGCATACATGTATAGTTTTATAAAATTAGTAAAAATGTGAGTTTTGTCATTGTTCACATGAACAACAGACAACCCCTTTTTTGTGAAAACCAAGCCTCAGGTGGTCGGTCTGTGGTAGGTGTATAAGGGTGTAGGCACAGTTTATTGTACCTACCATCTTCTGAAGAAGGTGTGTCAGAAGAAGGAAGGTTTTGGTCCAAAGTTTGTTTGTTTTTTTACATTTTTCCAGTAGGTTTTATTATAGCAAGCACCAATTTGGAGGGCTGTTGAACGCAAAGACCTTGTACGTGTACTTTAAGCCTGTGGCGATGAACTTGTGGCATAGGGAATTTCCTCTTTTGCTTCACTCTATATACTGACTCATCTCGTACTGTACAGTGTTACACCAGATACATAAGAGGAAAGGGAATCCAAAAGAAAAACCTTGGAATATTTTTTAATGCAAGATTTTTCCACTTTTTCTAAAGCAAGGTGTCTTCCCAAAATAATTTAAACGTCCGCAGATACAAATAAATGCGAGGATCTGGGCTTTAAAGAAGTAGGCCTAAGCAGGTAGCAAAAGGACTGGAATTCAAATTTTTATATCTTGGTTATTAATCGATGGATTGATGTGAAAATCGGTGTCAGCAAACCTCAGGACTTGTCAAACCTTCCCCATTTTGTATTTTTGAAATTCGTATAATTGGACAAGACTGATGGCCAATCGCCACCAGCGGTTTTAACCCTAAATTCCCATTGTGAAATTCTGCAGTGAAGCCTGATTTTTCCAAGCATGCATTTTCGTTTTCTGTACGTGCACTATATCTTATTTGATTTGTCAGATCCTTGGTCAGATTAAGGTATTAATAGAGCATAAGGAAACCATGTTGTTTTGTGGGCGGGGCCAAACAAGAAAAGAAACGGTATTTATTATGGGATACTAAAGTGTTTTCATTACAAGATGTAATATTTTGGCTGAAATGTGGACAACTGGTGACGTTTATTGTGACAGAGGTCCTTGCACAAACTAATTATTGACAGGTTTTATGAACGTTGTAAAGTAGGTAGTATGGTTGCTGGTTTGTGTCTTCTAGCAATTACCTTATCCGTTTTATATTGCCATCATTATGATCACTATTTGCTTAATTGTTGAGTATGGATAATAGGCCTAGCTATCTGTGTTCAGTGGTCCAGAGTGGATGTTGGCAAGATGTGGAGATATTGAGGAACAAGGGGTTGAGTTCAAAATGGCCGATGGCTGCTCTCCCAATTTTGGGGAATTTTCCCACGCTGTTATTTTTTTTTCTTTGCTTCTCCTTTTCTGTTTTCTTCTTTTGGTTTAGTGGAAAGAAAGTAAAGTGTCATGTTTGTTGCAGTAGTTTACACAGCAAGAGCTCCATGGTTAGTATTCCATGTGCACATTGTACTTTAGGGTCGTTGGAAACGGCAGTTTTTCACATGTGCTTTACATTTCATGAACAGGTTCTTCCCTACATAATGCTAGAAATTTTAATTTGCAACCAAACCGTATGATAATATTTGATTCAATGAAACAGTTTTTGTAATCGGTATATTATTCAGTTGAGATGTCGGCCATTTTGAACTGGAAATATGTGCAAAGCAGATGAATGCGTTGGTGGTCTGTGTTAGCATTTTTTGTTGTTTTTATTTTGCATGTCATTATAAATATGAATGGACACGGTGAATGTCCATTGATGGGTACGGTCACATAATCGCATAAAAGTTGCATGTGAAAGTGGTCACTCTTGTGTCTGTATGTTATATCATGTACACTGTGTTCACTGTGAGTTCCCACGCATTCCGAATTTCTAAACATTTGCCTCTGTGGAATGACAAATATTTTGTTGAAACTGTTCAAATGCACGAATTTAAAATTCTACTGGTCAGTCATATTTAACGCTTGACCCGCTGGACGACACCAAACGTTTTAGTGACCATTGCAATCCATAGTCGGGCATAATGAAGACAGTAAACGCGTGCTCATTTTACTTGTGTTGTTGGTATGTTCAAAAGCGTGGAAAATTATCCACACATTGGCTTTTTATAGACTTTATATGGCTTTCCAAATGCTTTATAGGTGGCGCAAATGGTCGCTTTATTATACGCTAATTACAGTAAAACCAGGAAGAGTTGGGAATTTTGTAATAATTGTATACAGTTTCCTGTCTTTCTAAATAGGATAAATGAAAGTTCATTTTGTGTTAGGGGTCGTTCATAAATAATGCAACACGTTAGTTGAAAATATTATACTACTACAAAGTACAGTGAAATATATGCATATGTTGGGATCTCGGGGTGCAGGAAAAACTTTCCACAATGTCTATGCATATGGAAAATTTTTCCAGCATAGACAGTTCTTTAAAAAAAAAAGCTAAATAATGCTGTCAATGGACCAATATTTCCACCATAGACAGGTTTCATTGTATAATGTGTATATGGGATTCCGGCTCAAACAGGCTTACTATTCTTGAAAAAGGGGGAGGGTTCATTTTAAGGGTTTTGTTATTAGAATTGTTGGAACATTGAGTTGTATAGTAGTTTGGTTGGAAGATGCGAGTTTGAGCATTGGTTTGAGCCTACTAAGCCCGGTGGTGCCCTCTACAGGGTGCCACTTGCTCGGGGGGGTCGTTTGATTTCCTCCCAATGGGGAACATGTGTAGGGGCCTTGGTAGGGGACTTGGAGAAACGAAACGGAAGTATGGTTCTTGATGCAGTTTTGAATTTGTCGCTTGCTGCCAGCTTCCAAGCTCCAGCTGCTTTTCTTCCAATCGATATCACTTTCCCTCAACTCCCTGCCTATATATACCGATAATCCGAACATTCCAGTTCAAAGAGACATCTCTCTTTTGTTGCACGTATAGTTATACAGGGTGATCCATGCACCAAACGAGTGGTTTGCTTATTTCACCGCACATATGAAGAATTTAACAATAAAATGAATGTTCCCTAATACTACTCCATAGTCTCAGGCAAATGATGCATGACAAGACCATCATTCGTTCTTTTGCATTCGTTTTTAAAGGTGAAAACAAGTCTTTGTTGAAATTGCTGCTACACCCCTTAAAGAATAAATTTGTAAACAAATTATCATTTTAAAACTGAATATATGTATGTATACTATATACGTACTGCATTTTGGCAACAATAGAATTTTTAGTTTTAAAAAATTGACAAAATTAGCAAGGGAATGTGATTATTCTTAGTTCTGAAATTTCAATGGATTAAATATAAATAAATATCAAGTATGGGCAAAATATACAAGTCAAGTCCACTGTTAATATACAGGATCTTTATTGTAGTATTCCAGGAAAAATGCAGTTGAAAATGTAAAATGAGTAGAAACGTGCTGGGAAAATGTTGGCTTCACTGCACACCTGCTTATTCATCCAATTAAATGCAAGATACATTTATAATTAAAAATTTGGATAATTGTTTAGCATATAGACCATATAATGATATGTGTTATCAACTTTGATAGATTTAGATGAAATAATAATGAGGGTTTTTAAGCTAAAGATTGAATTTTCTTCATTGGATCACCCTGTATACTTGATGTCATATTGTGATGTGCTCGCTTCATTGTGTCATTTTTTAAAAATAGGTCTTTTATCACAGAACAGATTGATGTTTAAGGCAGGAACACATGTACATTTATTTGAATTCTCCACCAATAGATGGCAGTGCAGTCGCGGGACAACGTGAC
>JAQFZQ010002299.1:0-14566 GCA_034696005.1 Glomeris marginata
TGTATACCTGATATCCTGTGCCGAGTATTTTTGAAATCCGTTACCTGAGGCTTGAGCGTGTCAGAAGTCCTTTAAGACTATTTTAGACTTGTAATTCCGTTTTATATAAAGGATATATTATATTATTAATGAAAAATAGATTAGGAAGGTTGAATAATTGTGTTGGATAACGTATTATTTAACTGTTTGGTGTTCCATACTTTTAAAGGGGAAATTTGACAGTTATTATAAACATAGCATTTTTTTACTAAATATTACTGTATTAAAAATATTATGTTTTAGCCAATAATTTTAATATTATTGTTTCTACTTATATTTAAAGTATCAGGTAATTTTAAACAACTTTAAAATTAATGCATAAAAATAAAAGAGAATGAAAAGTTTATTTGATCAAAGGATTTCACATTTCTTTTTGTTATTTTTTTAAGCAACGTCGTTTCTGATTGGTTGGTACTTTGCTGTAATATACAGTATGGATATGTGAATGTTGCCAGTTCACACGGTTTCTGTATGATAATTAATTACATTCAATTTTTTGTATGTCTCCTTATATGAATATTCTTGTTGTTGATCTTAGTGGGCAAAGTTGAAAAGGGGTCATTGTGATTTTGGAAGCGTTAATGTGGAACGGTCACTTCCTTTGTAATATTGTTATGAACGCCAGCTCAGCTGTCATTTTACACAGCGACTTTAAAGGGATTTTTTTTAAATTTTCTTCCAGTGGCGGCCATCTTGTCATTTGAACTGCCACATTCATCACATTCTGCTAACTCAAGTGTGACATGCATAACACACAACCACACTTGATATTTCAAACTACTATATAGTGGATGATGACATGCCCAGCTGCTACCCATTTATCATACTTATTAGTAGTATTAAAATTAATTACCATGAGTTGCCACAAAAAATATAACAGCTGTATTACTATACACATTAAGTTCATAAGATTTTGGCTCATTTTATGCGAATCACTCCAAGTTTAAATAAAAGGTATTTAGTACAACCTTGGTACCACCAGAATATGTGAATTTCCTACAAAATAAACACAATTTAATTACATTGTGAGTCAAACAAAACAAAGCAAAGTTACTGTAAACATTTAAACTTCTAAAAATATTTACAAACTTAATTTGGCTCCTCCCACAAGCCATGATCATTTGAACTATTTATAAATAGGCCCTATAGTCAAAACCTTAATTAGGCTCCTCCTACAATAAATAATCACTATATGGAGTGTATACAAATGCATTAACAACCTTCATTAAGCTCCTCCTATAATTAATAACCACTTTAACTATTTATAAATATATTTAAAAACTTTAATCATTGCTTTAATGATGACATTTTAAAGGACTTTGTTGGAAACACAAATTATATGTTTTTGATGTATTGCATTGTCAAACACAATGTATTTTATAATTTCTCCCATGTGGTTATTCATCTGAATAAGCGAATATATAGATTTATCTCCCTTTGTGAACGTCTGACTACATGAACAGTGGTGCCCTCTGGTGTCAGCACTGCGAAACGAGCGAATCAAAGTGCGTCCCAACTACATACATAGTTCCAACAGAAAATACAAACTTATAACATTGCTTATAAGGTTATGAACTTGCCTGCATGTAAATTACATCGATAAGTTTGAGATCAAATGTTGAAATCCGTTTCCGAAGCCGTCAATCCGTTTAGAAATCACCGTTTTGACATTTGAAATTTCCTGCCGCCATTCTACATGTCACGGTATTCGATACGATACCGATACGAATCGGTACATGGTTTCGGGTTTCGGTACTGTATTCGGTACTAAACTCGAGTTTATACGAGTTTGTAGCTGACAAATGGTGTGAGATGGACAGGATGGACGAAAAAATGGATAAATTAGATTTAGTACGAGTACCAGTAGTGGATGTACACAGAGAAAACTTGAAAATGCTTTGGCCTTCGATTGTTTATGCCATTCACAGCTCATCTTTTATCGCCATTGATGCTGTAAGTCACTTTTTTGATGGGGCAATTTTGAACGTTTTTGCACCTTGTAATTTATAAACTTGATAATAATGAACTGTAATTGTATTTCAGGAATTAAGTGGCCTTGGAAATAGGAGAGCTCTAATGTCCAAGTAATATATTAAACCTATATATACAATTTTATCAATTTATATAAGTGTTATTGAAATTTATAATAAATATATAATAATTATATAAATTTTAAATTGTGATATACTTATTATTTTGCAGAAGTATGGATGACAGATACAAGTCGATGGTTTCCACTGCCAAAAGTAGATCAATTATTTCACTGGGGCTGTCATGTTTCCAGCACTTGGCTGCTGAAGAAGTTGTCAACTGCGAAGACACAGAATTGATAAAATGTAGAAGTTTCACTGTGAAAACTTTCAACATCACCCTTCTTTGTCTGGATGATTACACTGTAGAAGCAGATGCTTTGCAGTTCTTAGTTGGACATGGATTCGACTTTAATAAGCAATACTCTCTGGGTGTTGCGTATTATAGTGGCGAAGACAAGGCAAAAATCTTGATAAATTTATACACATAATTATGAGCAAAATGATCATAATCAAATTAATGATTATGTTCTAACTAAAAACATAATGTAACAGAAAGTTGATCCTAATTAAAACCTTCATTTCCAAATTATTTACAAATATTAGCAGTTATTTCTAACGTTATCAATGTCAGTTGTCGTAGAATTTGTATATTTTAACTGGCAGTTTTCAATTTTATATTGAACAAAATGGCATTTAATAATCTAAATTCAAATAAGTACAAATATCCATCAATCAAACAACTATAATTTGTTTAATTGGAGTAAATAACTGGTACGGATAGTTAGCTGAAACGCGTCAACTGACCGATAGAAAACTATGAATGATACGTTTTTCTATTTCTGTGAGAGGATTAAAATTATATTATGAATAATACATATTTCTTTTGCTCACAATGTATTAAAAACTGTATTTACATACTAAATACAGAAATTATAAAATTGTGTTTTGCATACAGGGAGGTGAAAAAGAAGAAGTGTCAATCCGGCATTTGTTTTTGGAGTTAGTGAAGAGTAACAAAAGTTTGGTGACTCACAATGGACTTGTGGATTTGGTGTTCCTCTACCAAAATCTATACAGTAACCTTCCCGAAAAGCTGGATGTCTTTGTGGCCGACCTGGCCCAGATGTTTCCATCCGGCGTGTACGACACGAAATGCTTCGCCGAATACTTGCTTCATATGCAGTCATCCTACTTGGAGTACCTTTTCAGGAAAATGTAAGATGTTGAAATCTAATGGTATATGTATTAATCCTTAAAGCCAATTCATATAACAACGGTGTGTTTTATTTACCGTAAAGGCAAAGGAGGAACAGTACGCCGCCGAAAGGAAAGTTTCACGCCAAAATTAATTTCCCAACGTACAATCAATCACTGCTGCCATTTGTGGAGTTCAGGAATTTAAGTTCATTCCCTCAAGAGAGAGATGCAGCAGAAAAAGGCATCATGTGCATGTCATTTGCCGTAAGGATCTTTTGTTGTCTTGTCGCGTGGAACCTATAAAACCCATATTAGTATTTTTGAGGCTTTATTTTCATTGGAATAACCTTTAAAACCTATATAGAAGCCTCTATTTTGCATTGTAAACTTAAAACATTATTACTGTTCAAACTGATATTGCCCAAAGAAAACTTGAAGAAACACGAAGAGCGAATCAAAATGTATTTTACAGTGAAACCTGTGAACTTGACCACCCTTACATGCTCCCTTGATAATTTCCTGTCCTGTAATTTGACACCATGATAAAGAGACAAGGAATAACCCTGGTCATATAGGGGTATGTTGTGACGTCATCGGCCAATTGACTTCATGATGGCTGCCAAAATTTCCCCGGATTGGCACTTATTAACCCGGCACTGTACTACTGTATAATTTTAATTCTGGCTGTCATTGCCTGTGTGTATGTATTGCATACTAGTAGTACAGTGTCCTACATTCATTTTCTATGCATTTTTAAATATGTTGACCACCTGTTAAAGTTAATCGGATTTTTTGAACTGCGAGCGGTCAACTTACACAAGTTTCACTGTATTTTGATTTTTGCTTTCAGTGGTTACATTGCGGAAATTTAATTTTAGAAAATGTATTTCAGAACCACGGCTGGTGTTCAAAAGGTCACCAATGCAACCTGTCACACAGTGTGGATCTGTTCTTGGACTTGGAGTCAGGTTTGGAAAATAGCAACGGGAAGAAACACAAGAAGCCGAGGCAGCGGGTGAGGGAAAGCGCCAAGAGACTTAGAAGAAATAAAGTGGACATCGAAGTGAAAGTTTGTGAGGAAGGAGGACAACTAAATATTGAACCCAATGGCACAGACACACAGACTGCAGATGATGGAGAGATGGAAGTGGAGGAAAATGTTGTCGCGTCTCCCGTGGAGCCTCTTGCTTCTGAATTTGAAAACTGCGCGTTGAATGGTTCCGAGTGTCATCAAAACCCAGAAGAAGAAGAAAAGGAAGAATGTCCACTGTCTAAAATAATCCCATGTAAAACAAATGTAAAAAATAATAGCAGCACGCACAGAGCCGGTTACGATGCGTTCATGACAGGTTACATAATGGCCACTATAGCTTGCCAATATGGGAAGAATATGTCACAAAATGAGTCTTTTACTCTGAATAGTATAAAAGGTTTTAATGCAGTTGCCAACAAGGTCTACCTCAGTGGCAAAGATGTTCCTCTGTTAATCAGGAAAAGTGCTTACGCCAACGCTTCCAAACAACACAGCGAGAAAATGAAAAAATATAAAAGTTCAAACCAATAAATGTTTGTATGAATGAACGAATGCCCAGCTTGAAAATATTGTACATGTTAATCTCCAGATTAGTGTTGGCTGTTAAAAAATTTTCGTTAAGAAAAACTCTTGTTAAGAAACGTATTATAATGTTTCCATCTCAACGTTTTGAAAAATTGGATTTGATCGGTATGATGTTCATAAATATTTGCTGCATATGTACAAATGTAGTGGTGATTTCAGTAGTATTTTGGTCCACGGTTTGTTGTTGGGCATTGACTTGAAATCACTGAGCGGCAGCTTCACCCGGCGTTTGGTCCTCGGGTGCGGCGTGTTTGTTCGGCACGGTCACCTAACAAATTCAAATAAGAATTGTAACAGTTATAAAGATCAAGCCACTGTGATTTAATCCATTGCTGGATGTGTAGTGTTTTATATGCAACTGTAGTGATAGCACATTTATTTTTATAAATTCTCATAATGTTTCTCTATGCCTGTTTATTGCATTTCATTTTTAACAGTTCTAATAATTTTTCCTTTCCTATGTTCATACCAATCTGTGATTATTACTATTTTCCCTGAGTTTTCCAGAGTTCTTAGACATAATTTGCAAAGCACATTCTATGCAGGACACACTAGTTTTTTTTTTATTACATATCATTATCTTATTAATTTAAAACTAAATAAAATAACAGTCAAATTGTAAATTATTCATTATTATAAATTTACATCAATTTCCATGAGTTTTCCAGAGTACTTAGTCACACTTTTCAGGGCATATCAGGGTGTCTACTAACCTGATAATCCTGATAAAGTCATGATTATTGAAAATGGTCATGAAATTCATGATAAAGCCATTATTTATTGGCATTCTCATAATATTTAATCAAATGAAATTAATTTTATACAGGTCATAAGAAATATATATATACTTTTCAAATCAGTATTACTACGTACAATGCAAACAGTAAATTCATTCACGGAAATGTTTATATGAGTGTTCAATTTCTGGTGTTTGCACTAACATAAAAATGAAATTTGAATTAAATGTTCTTTTATCACATGCAAGTCATTATATTTTTCTAAATATGGTCATGAGAATCCTGATAAAGTCATGATATTTTGGATTTGAATACCACAAGACACCCTGTATATTGCAACCCTTTTCCTAAATAATTTTAATTTAAACCACATTCATATTGTATACAAGCTTTTTAAAATTTATATCATTTCCCAAAGTCTCCCTGAATGCCATTTACTCTTCTATTGCATTAATTGCTACATTTTGCAAGAAAGTAGTTAGAAGTATGGACCTGAGTAGTCTTTGCTATGAATACTACCATGTAAAATATTTACCGCATCTGTTGAAGATACTCCATTGAATTGAGTCTCTTTATCAGGCCCTGCAGTTCCATTGTTTGTACCTGAACATGTTAGATATTTGTAAGCAATTTATAAAATACAAGGAATGCTGCTGAAAATACTGGGTTGCAAACCTATTTGAAAGCATCCTTCGACCCTCTTCTTCTTCAATTCAAAGTCTGAAGAAGTGGACGCAGCTCCTCCAACATCATCTTCTGGTTTCCTCTGCGAATAAGCAGTTTGTACTTTACATAATTTAAGGTGATGTGTTTGAAATTTACCTTCTTTCGAACCAAATGCCCAATATTAGAAACTGGTTTCGGTTTAGCTTCCTGCAACAAGCACAATAGTTTTAAAACTCACAAAACTTATACTTATAACATTTTGCAGTTTATTTTATGAAATACTAACCTCTTTCCCGGCTTCTGCATCAAAAGCCTCGTTTGCTTTGGCCTAGAAGTAAATTTTAATGTTAACCACCATCATATGAATTCAAGTTTTCACTTAAAAACTATATATAGATTAATTATACAACTTGAAATTGTCCTTGTATGGTTCAAATTGTGATTATCATTTTCCCAGAGTTTTCCAAAGTGTAGGTAAAATGTCCAGAACATAGTAAACACTTGCAGAACTTTGCAGAAAAATGTCATGCAAATATTCGATGCCAATTATATTATTGCATTATATTATATTGTGGGTTAATCAATTACAATCAATAATAAATTACAATAAATATGTTTTCTTTGTGGCTAAATGGATAAATATTGGAAACCTTTACTTCATTAGAATTAAAATTAGTTTTTCTTACAATCAAATTAGAAAACAAGTTTTATTACATTCAAAATCAATTTCTTTTTCAAATAAAATTAGTTTTTATTGAAATTAAAATTAGTTTTTACAATCAAAATTAGTCTTCATTAAAACCAAAATTGGGTTTTTGTTGCAATCATAATTCTAAATAATTAAAGAAGTTATATTTTCATACTATGCATCACACTGTATCACTTCTTGTAATTTTTCCAAAGTTTTTATAAAATGTTGGCTATTTTCTCAATGTTTTCGCTAAACTCTAAATTTTCCGTTTCCAGATTTCACAGTTTGGTATAAACTGTTTTTATTTCCACAATTATTATTGTTTGTTTGTATGTAAGTGATCGAAGGACAATTTTTCATCGTAACTATACAATACTTGCGCATTGATTCACAATATTCTACATATACTAACACTAACCAATATCATGTCCTTATCGACACTTTCTGACAGCTTCACTTCGTGATTCTTCTTTAAATCTTCAATATCCGCTATTTTCTCCAAGATTTCCTCTATAAGTTTGCCGAGCTCCGCGATTTCGTTCTGGGCCGCGGCAACGGGATCATCGACACCCGGCACGTTTGGAAAAGCTGGAATAATGTGAATTACTTTGTTAAATTAAATATCTGCCTCACGTAGATTTACTCATAAACAGAATCCATCAACTTTACTATTATCTGCTATGTTTTTCTTCAAATTGTCGGTCCTCGATTGTAGTACGGCCCTCGCGTTCTGGAAGCTTTCGATGGAAGTGTCAAACTGTTCGCAGAGGGAATAGACTAGACCCAAGTTATAATACCTAAACGTGTATAGTTAAGGGTGGTAAGTTGTATTTTAAGACATAGGAATTAATAGTTGAGGATACGCTTCTGCGATGCCACGGTCATCGGCCGGAAGGATTTCCTTCTGTATGCGAAGGCACGCGCCAAGGTCTTCGATACTTTGCGGGTAATTCTCAGATTCCATCGCTACTTCACCCAGTTTAGAGTAAACCTCGGCCAACTTCAACTGCATTCCTCTCTTGCTTGCATCTTGCCTGCAATTCATACAAAAAAACTTGGTTACTCAATTTACACCGAAACGCAGATTATTAAAGCCAAAATAAAAATAATAAGTTCACCTTAAGTATATAACTTTAGCAAGTTCCAACACTTCCCATGCCAATTGCAGCGAAGTAACCTCTTCACTCTCACCGCCTTCATCCTTGGTCACTGAAGAAGTTCCCGCCGAAGTCCCAGGCACGGCTTCGATATCATTCGTCGAAGATGAACTCTCGCCAACTACTTTGGTGGTGGCTTCATCGCTGGGGACCTGGAAGATTTAAATATTCAAATAGCAAACGTAATTAATGGTTGAAAATGAATGAAGAATGAAGAGTAAGGGTGACCAGAATATAACCAAATCTTACCGCATCCTTGTCGCATTCATTTTCTGCTTTGTCGCTGTCAATATCTTCAGACTTCGCCTCTGAATCTGAAACACAGTTTAATATTTGTATTATACTTGAAATGAAATGTAGATAGAAATAATATACAAGTGTAATATAGTTTTGCATAAAACTGATTACAGAATAATATTTACTTGGTGCTGTGTCTATATATACCCGACTTTACTAAATTGAAAATAAGTGTAAACTTTTACGATTTTTCCAGGATTTCTATAATAAATGCAAACAAAATTCAATGATATTCGTATAATAATATAATTTAGAGCAGATGAAGTTTTATTAAATATTCCTGTATGAACAATTTGATAATTTTGCAAATAAATATTACTAATTTCGATATTTTTTACATGACAATTTCAAAATTCAATATAATATCTTATTATTTTCTTCAACAATGGAAATCCAGGAATTCCATGATAGTAGACACTTTGTATTGTAACAAAGTTTTCATGATAAAATGTCAATAAAACTTTGCTTTCAAACATAAAGATAACATGTTACCCTTTCAGTTTCTCAAAAACAGACCAGTTTGTTCAATTTAATATTTATTTATAAGAACTGCAGTATTTTCCTTAATTACAAAACCACTATTAAATTGAACAACAAATCAGTATTCCTGTACAGGATTTCTGTAAGGGTACTACACATACACAGGAGTGGAATAATATAAAGTAACGGTGTCTCGCATTCACATAATTCACACCGATGTGCAACTTTCTGTAATGTGTACTGCCCAAAACAAAGTGTTATAAAGTCAATTTGAAGCATCAGCATGCAACAGAGATGTACAAGCATGGCAAGCAGAGTTAGCAATTCAATTGCAACTCACCTGCTACAGGTGCAGCACTGGAACTAGACACGGCACATTCTTTACCATCCGCAAGAGCATCTGCCACCTCCACACAACCATCTTCGTGAATATGCACACCCATGCAAACAACAAGCAAAGCAACTTTGTCAAATCAGAATGAACAGTGATGCGGGTGATCCACTCAACAGAAACAAAAGCCGTGCCGCGGTGTGCCGTACGGATACCGGCAACTTTGCCGGTAACGTTGCGGTCAACCATACAATATACCTGTGGATTTCTCTTCCTCTTCCTCCTCATCTCCTTCCGATTCTTCTTCGTTTTCATCATCGTCTTCATTGTCAGATGCCGGTGTGTCATCTGTGAGAGAATAAAAATGTTATTTTTTTCTGTAACTTAAATTCTCATATTTCCTTATTTTCGCAAATAATTCCCCAAATGCTACTGCATACTGTAAAGATCGCTGCAAACTATAAATATTATTACATGCCATTTCCAGAAGATATTATAAGATTGATTCAAATAGTACAACAGTTTAATTATAATATCTTAGTTTTAATAAAATAACTTTTAAAACTGCATTTTGAAATATTTTTGAGCAATTTCTGCTGTAAAAAACTGTAATAGTACATATACTAGATAGTATCACTCTTGATAGTATCCATATCACATTAAAAATATAAGATTCCATTACTTTTCCAGGATTTCCATAACCATTTTATAAAAATTCCATTAGTTCTGATAAATCTTATTAATCATAATATATTCCTGTGAATAAATTGATAATTTTGATGTAATCTTGGATGTAATATAGTATTAAAAATGTCCATGTTTTCCATTACCAGTTCCAAAATTCAATAACTTTCCCAGGATTTTCTTGATTTAAAATTATTTCAAATTCCACAACTTTTCCAGGAAATTCAAGAATTCCATGACAGAAGACACCCTGTAGTAGCAGAAATTCAAAATGAGTGAAGACAATCTCCAGATTATTCAGTTTATCCAGGACGGTTCATTAAGTAATTTGGTGTACCGAGATAATTACAATGCGACGTTTTTAAAGGGTTTGATTGGCGCAAAATGCGGGCAGCCGCAACATTCTTGCAGAGGAAATGTTCCCCACGCAATACTATTGCACGCAACATATGCTTAGACAGCATGTCACGTGTCCAAGTATTGCGCGCAATTGTATTGCACCGCAATAAACTTTCACCTGAACAAATAATTTTTACCGTTTTCAACTTTGTTCGCCAAAATCCCCGTCTCGGACCTCGCCGTTTCCAAGAGGGCTATGCCATAATGCAAGTAAGCATCTCCACATTCTGTAGCGAATTCTCCGTATTTAGCAGCCAATAATTCGCAAGCTTTGGCCAAACTGCCAGAAGCAGAAGGAATATCGCGAACTAGAAGATGGCGTTTGCCTTGAACGAGGTGATTGAACGCTGTTGCAATGCTTTCCCTATAAAGACATAAAATACGTGAAAGATTACTGAACTATAATGGCCTAAAGCAGGTTGTTCACATACCTTTCGTCTTTGGATGAAGCCGCCGGTTGAGCAGCGCTCGATGTACTCGAAGCTTCGCTCGCCATTTTATAGCGTGTTTTTTGCGATCAACGCACACCGATTTCCGATACAAGAAACGAAACTCAAAGCG
Source organism: Glomeris marginata (assembly GCA_034696005.1). NCBI lineage: Eukaryota > Metazoa > Arthropoda > Diplopoda > Glomerida > Glomeridae > Glomeris > Glomeris marginata. The sequence goes on from JAQFZQ010002299.1 coordinate 10,891, forward strand.
ATGCAAAAAATGCAGGAAAAATGCAATATTTCTCGTTTTGCGCGCCAATATCGTCGTTTTCGTCCTACTCCTTTTTCTCTCCCTCTTGAAGTTAATTTATGCGGATGTGAAGCCCCGCCCCAGATGCGTCCTTCGACCAATTATAATTACCGATTGTTTTGCCTACCGCGCCCTCTAACGGCATTCGATGAGATTTCGTGTGGTGAAATTATGCAAAAAAAAAAGAAAACATTCATATTAATCTATATTAATAATAGTGTGAATTTCACAAATTATTATATAATCCGCGTTACATAATTAAAATGTTTAAAAAATAATAAATGGTGCTGCCGTTCGAACGGGGATGGCTGAGAAATGGGCGGAGCTTAGCTGCATTGCCAAAACTCGCTGTTTAAATGATGGGCGATTGCTAAAATGTGAAATCTATTTTGAAAAGAATACGCGGAATACGCTGAGTGCAAACAATAAAGTTTAACGTTTACTTTAAACGTGATTAGAATATTAAAATGATAATTTGAAGCTCGGAGTGTGTATTAAATTCCCTATTAAATTATTCCGTTAACGTCGCAGTACCTCCTTGCGCAGTACTGTGATATGAAAAGTGCGTTTGGAGGCTAGCGTGACGTCACTTCTTTTGGTTTTGTGAACTAGGGATCGCCATATTGCCTCGTGCTGCATTGAAATTCACCAGTTTCAGGTAAAATTCCGCCGCATCTGTGCATTATAACGGTGAAATCAATCGTTGGTAGGATTGCGTTTGTGTATTTCTGTATTTTCTCCAAATATAACCGATAATTGGGAAGCAATTACAAAAATAACGAGAGATTTTGTGTCTTTCGATCGCATCGGTTTTTGTTTAGCCATTTAGAACGTGGTGAAATTTACTTTCCATAATCAAATTTAATTTATCCTAAACGTTCAATCCTGGTTCAATCCATTACGTGCATGAATCCAGGATTGAAATAACAGATTTTCGGATTTTACGGCGTCATTTTTGTTGGGTTGCGGATGAACACGTGACAATTTCTGAGTGAAATCCACCCCAAATTCCTGCCAAAATTAACAATGAAATCTTCCTTTATTATTGTTATTTGACAGACATGAATAAGGAGAAGCTCACGAAGTTGGAATCTCAAGTCCGAATTGGTGGAAAGGTAAAAATTTAATTTTTTAATAATGAAATTAATAAATTTATTGACATTAAAAATTGTATATTTAACAAATTAAATATATTATCCGTTCAGTAATTATGTTTGTGATTGCACATCAAGTGTACAAATAATAGCAGTCAATCTTCACATTGAAATTGGATTTACCATGATGATTTTATCAGTTGTTTTCAAAAAACTTAATTGTTTTAAGCAATATTTGTGTAAAAATACTTAATCTTTTATCTGAATACAGGGCACAGCTCGCCGAAAGAAGAAGATCGTCCACAGGACTGCAACAACCGATGACAAGAAGTTGCAAAGTTCTCTCAAAAAGCTTTCAGTGAATAACATCCCTGGTATTGAGGAGGTAATTTTGCCATTTTCCATCTTATACAAGTCCAGTGTTGAATAATATATATTAGGAAAGTGGAGCTTTGTTGATCACCCAGGAAATTTATCTTGCTCCATAGGTAAATATGATAAAAGAGGATGGCACAGTGATTCATTTCAACAACCCCAAAGTGCAAGCCTCATTGGCTGCCAACACATTTGCCATCACCGGCCATGGAGAAAACAAACGTAAAGTATTTTATATCTTCTCGCAAGAACTTGACAGAGAACAACCAGAAACAATTTCACTGCCTACAAAATACACATACATACTGTTGTCAACTGTCATGGAATTCCCAGATTTCCTGGAAAAGTAATGGAGTTTAAATAATTTGTCAAATTTCATCTGCGCTAAATTATCATGTTACATGATTCATACCAATCTGTTATTACCATTTTCCCTGAGCTTTCCAGAGTGCTTTGACTAAATTTCCAGAGCATATTATGTATATACAGTTAAACTAGTGTTAATTAACTTATTTTTCTAAATAATTTTAATTTAAAACAGACATTCATATTGAATATTATGTATGTAATGAAATTGTATGGTGGAAAACTTTACTGGCCATTGAGATTCCACCATAGAAAGGTTTTAACTGTATATTTGTAACAGTATGTGTGGATTTTCCAAGTGATGGTAAAGTTTTTAGCTAAATTCTAAATTTCAAGATTTTCACAAAATTTGAACAAATCCCACGAGTTTTCCCTGAATATTTTAGCTAAAATCTAAATTCCAAGGTTTCCCTGAGTGGCATGAACACTGTAATAAGACTTGGAAGAATGAAGATAATGAAATTTTTGTAATGGGAATATCTTGGGGAAAGAAGGACAACGAATTTTATATTTTCAATGCGGTAGACATCTTCAATCACATTGAAAAATGAAAATTTGATATTCAAATTGTATCTTTATACTTTTAAAATTCGCTTGTAACATTTATAATTCAGTCTTTGAAAAGTTCTTGCTGTCTACAGTGTTTGTTTGCATATAAAGATAATGTACCTGACCTTCATTTGCGCAGAGATTACGGAAATGCTGCCTAACATTTTGAACCAGTTGGGTGCCGAAGGACTAACCCATCTGAAAAGATTAGCCAGCAATGTCCACTCTACGGGATCAAAGAAAGGTATATTTATTTACTTCTATCCATGTAAAATGCAAGATGCGGTTCATGTATTAACCAAAATATAATTTCAGGTACCATTTTAGAGCAAAGCACTTCCGCCCGCATCGAAGAAGACGATGAAGTTCCAGGTCCATTTATTTTCTTTTACTCACTTATTTACAATTTAGGGCAATTGTCTAATATTCTGACTATGAAATGGTTTCACTAGATTTGGTGGACAACTTTGACGAGCCGTCCAAATCTGAAGGTGTAGCCGCCAAGGATGAGAAGTAAATCTGCTGAGGTTCCTCTCTTATCTTTCTTCAACCCAAACCCCTTAAAAGTAACCACAAACTGCATCTCTGCAATCAGTTGTTGTTTACCTGTCATTTTCTGACGTTTCACATTTCTAGCAAGAACTGTACCGTACATTGTTTCGGAGTTTTCGGTTACCGTAAGGATTTATGTAATTAATTCAACAAGAAAAATGAATAAAGTCAAGTGTAATGACTAATTTGAATCTTTGTCATTGTAAAATACTTCACAACATTTTATGCCGAAGATGATGTGCACTACTGGAATGATGTTATATCGGAAAGTGGTACTTGAAATAAGTATCAAATTCTATTGATAAGGTCATGCATATTTATTCCCATTCCCTAATGTCCATTATCCTTATTTTCCAAAACAAAACCAAATATTGAATTGGGTGAAAAAACATTGTCAAAACTTTTCATGATTTACAATTTGGGCATTGTGAAATATTTTTAGTTTTGCATGTACTAAAACTATACAATAAAATAGAAATACAGATTTCCAACTGACCAACCCCAATGTGTAGCTGCATATTGAACTGACAGGCTTCATACCATTCAGGAAAATTTATGTAAATTTATAATAGGCTTTGTTGATGGCGTTTTAAGTGACAAATTGTGCTTAGGAAAATGGCTATAAAAACTAGTTTAAAGGTGAACTGACAGGGTTTTGTAAGGTACCCTGATAATTGGTTTGTAAGTAGCTATTTGTGTCC
>JAQFZQ010002300.1:0-14563 GCA_034696005.1 Glomeris marginata
AGAGCGTATTTCGAACTATTACGCATAATGTTATCGTAATCAAGGCTCGTGTTGGCCATGAGCAGCGCCGATTTTACAAACATAAGTTTTGGAAATGCAAAAAAATGTATTTCCCCACCCTCAAAACGTAAAAATTGTGTTCTCGCCTTAATGCCTTCTTTTGAGGGAACCAATGAAAAAATAACTTTGGCCTTGCCCACCTATTGGCATGTTTTAAGGGCATTCCGTTATAAAATACAGGTTATCCCCTTGATGCTTTCCATGTAAATGCACACCATTAAAGGATCCCCTATAAGAAGCAATTTGTTCTGCCCAAGGTGGTAAAATTTGCTTTTATAAGGACAGCAACGCCCTCTAATAATTCATGGGCTCAAACACATAGTAGTAAAACCTTGTACGCATTTGGGAATTATACATTCACTAATTTGCTTACACATGATGTTTCATTAAAAGGAGTTTTTACTAATCTATGGCAGGTGTGCAGTTGCAAAGATTCCCTTGTAAAGGGCAAGATCATGGATCTCTTGGGTGTGCCGTTATAGGGATATTCCACTGTATATACTGTGGAACTAAAACATTTCCTGTTAACTGCCAACTGACCGGCGTACCGCGCCGCCGCGTTCGCTGACCGTACAATACCGCGGACTGTTTCACGAGGAGAAAGAAAGTCTTTCTGGCCTCGTGTTCACTGATATTCAACGGTGATTGCGGGGACTGAACTCAGGCACATGATCGTTGCTTAGTGGAGGAAAACGGTGTCGGAACGGTGCAACAAGGGCCCGGGGACCGCGTCGCGGCAGCTACGCGCGACCGCTCGTTTCTACTTGCCGCGCACCGCGCACGGTCAAACTTTACGGCGAGGTGTGGTCCGCGACAGCAAAGTCGAATGTGCATCAGGAGTGCACCGGTTAGAGGCCGCCACCACCACCAGAGACAGCGAAGAGGAGGAAGAGCGATGGCCGAGGTTGCCTGCCCAGCCGGTTAGTATCCCGCACCAGAGCAGCGCGACGATTACGCAAGACCAACCTATGCACGTTCCCGAAGAGAACCTCCTGGTACACGAAGAGTCGTTGCGGGAACTTTCCTCCGAGTCCGGATCGCGCAACACTCCGAGAGACTTGGCCTTGTCGTTGGCAACCCGTACCGCTTCCTGTTCCGCTTCCGCGGACCCGGGTTTCACTTTCGTGCCGTACATGTTGAGCTGCCATCCGGTGATGTGGGCTGAGGATTTGAAACGAGGGAAACAAAATGTTATAATTATAATCAGTGCAAGTTTATGGTCAAAAATTTCTAACGATGGCCCCTTTACGGGAACTTGTATTAACCGGGTGCAACAAGAATCTCTTGCTTTATAAGGAATCTCACTGCGGAACAGTAAGAGATGTTTGGAAACTGTTCACTTCACTGCACAAGTACAATGGGAGCGATTCAAATGTGTCACCAAATCTAGCCTAGGCCTAGATGTTCAGTCACACGTGTTCCAATTTGGAAAGTGTACATCGGAATAGTTCATAACCAATTGCAAACTTGTAGGTTGCTTGGTAACAAACAGTTTACATCAATTTGCACATTTAACCGATGTACGTGTGAATTTCAATTACATTGCAAAGTGAACAAAAGTGTACAATGCAGGGAAGCATCTCATGTGTGTATTGAGGGCAAATGTTCCGCTTCCCTGCAGTGCACAATATTATTCACTTTGCAGTGCAATTAAAATTCACACATCTATCGGACAAACCTACAAATTAATTTAAACTGTTTCTTACCCAGCAAGCTACAAATTTGCAATTGGATATGCACCATTCAGACGTTTACTTCCCTAGTTGCAACGTTTATTATGTTAAATATAAAAGGTTAAGGCCACGTTTGTCAACACATTTGAATCACTTCCATGGTACTTGCGCAGCGAATTGAACACTGTTCCCAAATATATCTCGCCGTTCTACGGTTATTCAACTCAACAGATTTCCAGTCTGAATTATGTGCAATGGCTGTGCCAACTATATTGGAAAATCCATTTCATTTGGATTATTGGTCCTTTTATTAAGGTTCTCAATGACAGGACAGTGTTTTGGCCCATCATCAATGTTATCAGCCATGGGTATGGAACCCGGTACATTGGATTCCTCGACAGAATCTCAGACTTCTAACAACCTTTGCGGGTTTCTAAAAGGATAACTATTCTAAATTATTGCACGATTACTTATTACAATTAACCTATAAGATCACTAGACTCTGTTGAATTTTAAAGAATAACGTTTCATGTCCCCGTTAGTTCTTCGTAACTGTAAAATGAAATCGTTACCTTATCGCATGCACTTATTTAAGTGGTTAATAGGAAAGCTGTCCGCAATGAACCATGACACTAATAACATAGACTTGGTTGATTGCGTACAACAAATTAGTAGCAAAAGTAAAAAATAATGTGAGAAGGATGGTGCGATGTGAAAGGAAAAAGCGAGAGACGCGAGCCAAGAAAACCAAAGCCAAGAGTCTTGCCTTCGTTACTCCGAAGACTGGTGTCAGTGAAGTGGCCAAGGTGTGAGGGAGGAGCGGCAAGTGGAACCCGATCGGAAGGAGACGAAGTGGAGGAAGAAAGAGCAACAACGGCTCGGCCGGGAAACGGCACGGTGGTGCCGCGCAACGGAGAGCGTTGCGGGTGAGAGTAAGGTGTTGTGAGTGACATGGGGGTTGTGGAAGGAGGTAAAGGAGATGAAGTTGTGGTGGTTGTGGTCGTCGTCGTCGTGGTGGTGGTTGTTGTGGTGGTGGTGCTGGCCAACGTTCCTGGCTCTTCGCGGCTTCCGTGTAACAGGAGAAGCCACTCCTTTAATTTCGCTTTTCCTAACAATTTACACACAATCAGAAGAACCATTTGCCATAATAGGTTAACTCATGGATAAAATTTCATATTCCTTAAAATTTTTAAACCCTTAATTCCCACTCATTTTCCTATTGAAATTCCCTGACTTATCTAATGGAAAATTGTCTATACTAAGGTGCAACTCAAGATAATACCAATACCCATTGGCTAGACGAATCAAGGCCGAATCACATTCGCGGATAAACACATCTTACTTCTACTTACATAGGAGTTAACACTTATCTGTAGATGTTTGCATCACTACTGTTCATATCATTTTACATGCGGACAAATAGCTGGAAGGTCCTTCATAGTAGCAAAATGCGAAACAGTTGAGGACTATTTCCTGTAGAACATTTTACAACACGTAGTAATTAGGTTTGCATTGATATTACTTTGAGTTGCACCCGGTTGCACATTACTATGTTGGAATATTTGAGTTTTCCTTTTATCCCATTGACTGCATGTTGCATTTAAAAATGAATAAAATATCAGATTTCTTACAGGACAACTTATTAAACCCAACACTTCTTTTAACCAATTCATAGCATGTTGCATTTACAAAATAAAAACCATAGCGTTAATTAATAGAACTGATTTGTGGGTAATGGAATAATTCTATATCATTGTACAAAAATGTATAAAAAGTCTACGCTGGAAAAACCTGTCTATGGTTGAAATCGGTCACTTGAGATTCCTGGAATCCACCATAGACAGGTTAATTTTATTACTAAACCACCAGCTCATTGTAATATCTTCTCTTGCTACTCGTGAAAACCTGTGTATGTTAACAGAAGGAGATGAGAATGAAAGAGGATGCAACGTACGCGTCGAAGTGAAAAGGTATTATACACCAAGAGCCCAGATGCACCGTACAAGAGAGCGGCGTGTCATTAGAAACTTAGAAACCTAGGAAAAGTATTATAAAGTTATTAAAAAAAAAAAACTACGAACCTTGATAACGTCCCTCGTTGTGAATCTCCAACAACCAAGTTCCCTGAGGTGATTCTCCCCAATTGTGCACCGTCATGAAGGGCCACGAGTGGAAGCCGGCGGGTGACGTGTCCCTCGGCCGGATATCCAACAGGCACGACCTTCCATCACGTACCGAACAGATAAGAAAACACTGATGTAACCTTTCAAGTCGTAACTGCATCACTGAGTAAGTAAGGGGTGAGTGGGCCAACCTAGTTCCCATGGCGGAAGTTAAAAAGACTTGGATGTCACCTCGCCTGCTGGCCGTCAGCGAGATCTTGGCTTGCACGTGCTCCAGGTACTTCACTTCCGGACAGTCCACCAGTAAAGTTAAAGTCACTTTACTCTTGGCTGGGATCAATCTGATATTAAAGTGCAGGAACAAACAGTATAAAGTTAGTTTTGGAACAAAAACTAGGTACATAATAAAAATAATAACAATTTCTGAAAGTTCAAAACACTGCTTATAATAACTGCTAAAATATTTATAGTGAATCTCGCTAATAAATGCAAGGTCCCACCAATAGAACAAGAATTTCAATACACATTACCTCACTTTCAATAAACTTAGATATAGGAAACCTGTTAATAGCAACTGATTTTCCCCCTAAAATTTGTTTTTGGACCCCTGATTTTGTCAACTGAAGAATCAATTGACAGAGTAGACCTTGACTTGGAGGGTGAATACATTTTTTCACAGTCATTTCAAAATCGCTCGTTATTCTGCCCCCACCCTGTATAAGAAGCTGTAAACAAAATAAAAGTTTCTTCCGAGAGGTTCCTCTACAAGAAACTTTAGCTATAGGAAACCAAACCCCCAATCCCTTCGAGTTGTTTGTAAGCGAGGTTAACATTACAACCATTTGTCTAAACAATTTTACTTTAAACCGAATTCAAATTGCGTATTATATATTTATATGAATTCCCTAAATTTTTAATAAAAATCCAAATCCTCTTGTTATCCCAGGTTTCCCTGAGTGGTATGAACCCTCAATTGTATGCTTACTTGTTGACATACGGGGCTGGAGTTTTGCACATCTTCTGCGTGGGAGAAGTTGTCCAATTGCGCGCCAGATCCACCATGGCCGAAGCATCCATAAGCCCGTAACCGAAAGAATGGCTCACTAGACAATCAAAGTGGAAACCAAGTGAATAAATAATTCATCGCGTTCATCTACTTCGAGATTGAAGACTCAACTCACCGTTTCGTCCCACGCCGTTCACCACCCAATCGACTGCCCTGAGGTTCGCGGGCCTCGCCGTCCTCACCACGATATGCTGCATGTCCCTCCAAGTCAGCCTCGGGTTGACCTGCAGGGCAAGGGCACATATCCCGGCAGCCAGCGGAGCGGAAGCCGAAGTACCCGTGTGCGTCGAGGTGCAACCGTAATGAAGGTCGGTGGTGACCTACGGAGGAAGTTGCGTGTTCTTCGGTGTACCGTTAAGATTGGACTCGCTCGAGTATAATAACGTACCACTTGCTTCTCGCCGATCGACCCACTGCTGTACGTCGTGGCCAAAGTGGAAGAACAGGCTTCGGAGTACCACGGCACCAAACCGTTTTCGGTAGCGCTGCTGATGGACAGCGTCCAGATGCTGTTCGTGTAGCCGTCGCAGTTGCAGTTGTCGTGGTCCCTTCCGCCGTTGCCAGAGGCCCAAACGAATATCGAGCCCAGTCCTCTGCGGCCCTGCACCATCACAAACACCCATTGAACAGATCAATTTTGAAATGGCAAACCGGTTTTAGAAATTTATTAAAAATACGGAAAGGGATTGAGTTTTTTGAATCATGGTTTACTACATTGCGTACTGACATGTTGAATTCCCTCTAGGAAGGCACGGCTTGCCAGTTCACCAGGTCCATCTACGGTCTTGCCATCGTCGTCAGGTCCCCAACTGGCACTGTACACATCCACGTGTTGCGGGTTGAGGCTGAGGGACCTGGCTTCCACGGCATCGGTCACGTCACCGTCCAGCATCCTCACGCCTGGATTAAAAAACACAATTAAAACAAAAAATTGAATGTTTCCATTCATTCAAACCCGTAACTCTTACTACAGTGATACCTGTCTACGGTGTAATCGAAAAGCACCGAAAAAATCCCTACCAGGAAATAGGTTTTCCAGCATGAAATAGGTTTTTTGAACATTCATCATGCTGTCACTGGTCCAAAAAATTTCCCTTTCCCTACAAGGACAGACCATGGTTCATCCCAATCTGTGATTAACATTTTACTAGAGTTTTCCAGGTTTTCTAGAGTGCTTAGGCAAAATATCCAGAGCACACTCTATACAGGTTGACTAGCTTCATTGCAACAATTTTTCTAATCAAGTTTTATTTAAAACAAATTCAAATTGCATCGATTACGAGCCCGTTCATGTTTTTGTTACGCAGCGAAGAAAAATGTTTCGCAGGAAATAATTTTCCACCGACATGCTCAACTGCCCCAAAATAAATTAAATAACTTTGTGCCGCAAGTTGCTTTAATGCCGGGGATTCCATGCATAATTTTCTCGAATTTAATTGAACAGCAAGTTACGTACCTCCAACGCTGGCATCGTACGCGACGCCAACCGCACAAATACTGTTATTGGCATCTGCTGCCACTTCTCCTGCACATCTGGTCCCATGTCTGAAACAGATCAATGATTTCAGTATCCAACTTGAAGCACGTCATAGTTTTCAATCCAATCAATACCTATTTGAATCTGTGAGATCGTATCTGGGCTGGGGGTCTTCGTCGTGGTTGTTCACGTCGTAACTGGCTTGAGGATCCTGGGAAAAACATCATTTCAGTTAAATATACTGATAAAGGATGTTAGTTGCAATCCATTACAGTCGTCCCTCACTATAACAGCCTTGTTTGTCTGGTCAGAAGTTGCCTATTATAGTGAATAGCTTGTATTCGTACGTAACAGTTGTCGCGATGAGCTTTGCTACGGTACGATACGTGACAGAAGTTGTTAAAGGATCTATACAAAAATGAGTTTCATTAATTTTTTGGCTGCTATACGGAAGGAATCAAGTGGTAAGTGGGCCAGACAATGATAATTGTTGCTTTTACAATGAGAAACTCTTATAGGAATTGTAGGAAGTTGCGCGCTAGGAAGATCTGCTTTTTACGGGAGAACATGTTCTTATATTGAAGGCTGCTATAGTGAAGGTTTACTGTGAAAACGTTAAGCACTCTTACAAAATTCCTCATGATGTCAGGATGGTCTTTTTCCAGGCCGTCGTCCAAAATAGTGACCACAACCCCTTTGCCGGTGACACCTTTCTTCCACGCCGCTTGCACGTTCATGTCCAGACCTTTGCCTCTGTTCTGCAATCGGAAAACGTACAAATATAATATAAAAAAGCGTATTTTAATCGGATCTGGCCAAGTTCCCAACTGCGTAAAGATCCCATGTTCAGATTGGAGAAGAGAGAAAGAGAGTTATGGTGGCTGCTTGGTAAAATCTTGCGCACTCTGGGCAAAACCTCTGGCCTGCAGACACGATGCAGACATGCATGAAGACATGTCACCGCTCAATATTACAGAGCTCTTCTATGTGCCATTGTTGCATTGCAACAGTGAAACTAAAGTATACTAACAAAATCACGAGTGAATGAAGTCAGCGATGCAAAAGCTAACCGTGTCTTCTGGCGCAATGCACAACAAACTTTCATCTCCGTGTTGTTACTACACCATATATGCAATTGAATTGCAAAAGTAGAATATGGATGAACGACTTTATAGTCTGTGCAAAAACCAATACAGAAATCTTAGCTCCTTATGGCTGTAATAGCAACTTTGCAATGTCATTTCATGTGGCTATAGCTGCAATTAAGCCTAGCAAGGTATCCACTTTCATCCTTCTTGCAGGTAATTCTGCAGGCAATCTGCATTTGTAACAATTCTATGGAACAGCAGTATGAAGAATGCACGCAGAAAGCTTGCAATCTAGCAGGTCTGCAATTGGTACGCTGAAGAAATTTACTCCTAAATGTCTTATTACAAGGTTCCATATGCATCCTTCCTGCAAGACAATATGCACTTGTACAATTTCTATGCAATAGAAGTATAGCCTATGCTATAAGTCTAACAAGGTTCCACTTTCGCTGAAAAATATCCTTCCTGCAGATATTCTCCATTTCTATATTTCCATCAAGGATTTCTATGGAATAATTTCCTTATAGAAATCTTTTTGAGTGCACCATTCCAATAGCAACTTTGCAATGCGGCATTTAGCTGCAATTAAGTCTAATAACAAGTTTCCACTTTCACCCTGCACCTCAAAAGCTTTCAAATATTTTGTAATAATGGGAACGTTTCTCACTTCCAGCACCAGATGGTGCAAACGACCTGGTGTATGAACTGGATGAAATCGTTTTCAAAGCTATCGAGCATTCATTTCATCAGCTAATAATACACCATTGAATCCTGTTCGAAAGATAAACAATGTAATCGATTTGAACAGTGTTATTGCCGCCATTTTTGGGAACATATACTCGGAAAATCAATTTGAATTCAATGCCTGATGCAAACAAATGAATACAGTGTGCAGCCTAGTGATGTCCCTAGAGGCAAATACAGTACAGGAAAGTCATTGTACTTGTATGTACATAAGGATAATCATTATTTGCTGCACTATGTCTGTCGTCATTTACTGATGCTACCACATCTAGTAATAAAACCTTGAGTGAAACTAGAGCAAAAACTACCAATTTGCAAGACAACAACTATGTAGGATTATGATATGGCCATTTCTTCGGTAATAAATGACAGATGCAATTGTTCAAGGCCACGTATCATAAGGTTTTCTTATTATTCCTCACAGCTTACATCCTATTCACCAGAGATCTACTTAATAATACAATATTACATCACACAATTTCAAATATAAAGACTTTTCTGTCCGTTCCGTAACGCAGCGTAAAAGCAATGTACGTGGAAGTACTGAAATCATCAGCTTATAAAATACGCTGCAATGTTGTAAAATCTGTCAGTGCACAATGTTTATGAATTACCAGAGGTAACAAATGTGCCCTTTTATTTATTACAGAAAAGTTAAATCTGATTCAGATAAAATTGGATCCGACAAGCCAGACCCGATATCCTTTCGGATAAAATTTATGGGAAATCTTAATTGCTTTTTAAATGAATTTTCTGTATGTATCACAATAACTGGAAATTCATACTTCATTCACATAATATTATATAATATTAATAGAGTAAAACATCTGTAAATGTGAATGGTATTTGGCCCCAACCGGTTTACGAATCTGCCACATTTACCAGATATGGCCTGATATCTGAGCTTAATACATATCTATCTCCAGAACTGGAGATGTTTGTTGAAATATGGCCAAAAATACTCTTTATTTGTAATGGTGAATAGTTTCCATGAATGTATACGTATGCAACTTTGTCGGCGAGCAGATTTCACGGCTTGCGCTAAAAATCTTTAATAATATTTTGTTTTTAAAATGTTGGTTAATCTTTGGGTCCTAATGCTCCGTTTGCTTCGAATAACGAAACAAATTATGATAAGAACATTTAAGTTAAGTCATGTGAATACTGGGAACGAAAAGAAGTTGCGCGCAGACTTTTGAATTGCATCGCAGTCTGCGTAATTCTCGCACCACTATTCCCTCTCTTTTCTTCGCAGAGTTTCACAGAGTCTGGAATAAAAGGTTAGCTGTGAATGTTGGGGCTTTTATTAGGCAATGTTTCCATCCTTATAGTGTGGCATATAGTGCAATTGATGACGAGTCACTTTCAACTGTTTCGCATCGATTGCTTCGGCACTTAAAGTGACTTTTTTAACACACACACACCCATGCACCCAAAGAGGTCCTTGCCATCAAAGTGAATTTATACGGAACAGTTTGGTACTATGTACTGGTAGCTAGCAATCGATGAAAAATATTACTACCCCAGTTGAAAGAGATTGTGATTTGGTTTGAAGTTGAGGAGGAGGGGGAATGTAATTTGCATGTGCACAGTGTGTTGCGTATATACAGAGTGCACCAGCTGCTCCTCTCAGCTTAACCACCAGCCCTTACCATTTCAACTTTTCCAATTAATCGATACGTGAACTGGGTCCTAAACCAAACATTGTGCATTCAGTGTGTGTGTGCAACGGGCTCAGACATCCTCCTGCATGAATCATGCCAAAATAGAACCATAAACCGGCCTGTAACTGCACTGCGTACATCCCACAAAAACAAACCATATACCCAACTCCTCCTCCTCTTCTTATTCTTATTCTTCCCCTTCATCGTCTTAATCTCGCTATGCTGTATATAATGAAACTGCAACGTAATTGAAGAGCTGCTCCGAATAAGGATGTAAGCATTTTTTCCACCCTCATGAAATGTAATGTTGCAATGAAAAACGTAAAAACAACTTTGCCCTGCTCCTAGAAATTTTTTTTACTATATGACCATGAACGAGAGATGTTGGGGATATACTGTACATTTCCTAGTTTTCAATTGGTCGATTTTAAAAGATCGATTCGGAAATTGCACAGCCTACATTTTCGCTTCTATCCACAGAACAGAGTATAGATTATGAAACTGGATGAATCACGCATACATTATGTTTAGACCTCAAAATACATTAAATGATGCTCACATCATGCAAAGCAAGTCAGGCAGCGTTGTGCTGAGCTGAACTCAGCTGAGCTAACTAAACAGCACAACTGAGCTGAGCAGAGTTGAACTGAATAGAACTGAACTATATGCATATGGAGCTCAACAGAACTGAGGTAACTGAACTGAGCTGAGTAAATGCAGAGTTGAGCTAAGGTGAATTCAGCACAAAAGAACGGAGCTAAGCTAACGAACTGTGCTGAGCAGGTGTTGAGCTAACTGCATGAACATAAGTGAGCTGAGCAAAGCAGAGATGAACTGAGCCAACTAAACTGAGCAAAACTGAACTGAGCAAAGTAGAGTTGAACTGAGCAGAGCTTAACTGATCTGAACAGAGTTGAGCTAACTATAAACTGGCACAACTGAGCTGAGCAAAGTAGAGTTGAATTGAGCAGAACTGAGCGGAACTAAGCATATGGAGCTCAACAGGACTGAGATATCTGCATGAACTGAGCAGAGTAAATTCAGAGTTGAGCTAAGGTGAATTGAGCACATCAGAACAGAGCTAAGCTAACTAACTGTACTGAGGTGTTGAGCTAACTAAACTTAACACAACAGAGCTGAGCAAAGCAGAGATGAACTGAGCTAACTAAACTGAGCAAAGCAGAGTTGAATTGAGCACAGCTCAAGTTGAACCGAGCAGAACTGAACGGATCGAAACAGATGGAGCTCAACAGAACTGAGATAACTGAACTGAGTTGAACTAAAGATGAACTGAGCACAGCAGGACAAAACTGAGCAGAGCAGATGTGAGCCAACTGAACTGATCAGGCCTGAGCTTACTAATATAACTGAGCACAGTTGTGCAGAGCAAAATTGAGCCGAGTCACCTTCTATTAGTTACGTTCGAAATAATCTATCCCATTCAGACTCCGCCCACCGCGTTACCAGGCACCACAACAACGAGAAATAGGAAACTACAATTACACTACTTGACCTCAGTTCAGGGTAAACAGTTAATTATTACAGCATACTCTTCACCAAGGGAGCTAACAAGAGAGAGAATTAATTGGCCGCCATTGCACCAGTCAGCCCACCCTAATAACAACTCTCCTCGCTCTTAAGTATGGCGATCCAAAAAGCTCAAAATACAGCTGACGTGCTGAGCCTCTGCGGAAATAAGTTTCAATCACTACGAAATGACGTCATACACGTAGATATACGAACTGCACCCTCAATAAATAGAAATAAAGGAGAATTACGGAGCAATACATGTCCGATTGGAGCTTCAATAACGGGGTAAAGTTGACGTGCACGGTCAATATTTTGGCATCAGCTGCCAATGTGGCCAACACCCTCACAATCTTCCTCATCACGTGACCATATCAATGGACACTACCACTTCTTCCACCATCTTATTCTTCCTTATCCAACCAGATGCCATAAACATTGTGCCAGACATGTACATCCATCCTTCCTTATTTCCTTCCTTCCTTCTCTAAGTCATACTATATATTGCAAGATTAATGTGCTCATTGGGCACATCTACAAGGCCCTTTTGCAGCAACATGTCATGTATTACACTCATCCATACAGCACAATAGCAGGACAGTAAAAGGTCCAATTATTAGTGCCGCATGTACAATAAAGTTATCAATTTTTCATTGCTTAACATTTTTGAATTAAATCCCATTAACAATTAGTTTTTTAAATGCTTTAATGGAACTACGCTGATTTCAAATAGGTACTTTGCAACACTGGATAAGCAATTAACACAGTATCACTTGAATGACATTTATTACCATCAAGTGTTAATATCTCAAGTACATTGTCATTCACCTTGCTTGCCATTTGCTTTTGAGGTTATATCACTATTGTAATCACTTTTAAGATTTCTTTAAACATTGTTTTGATAAATTACAAGTATGTTATTATGAGACATGATGGTGACAAATGCTTTATGATTATATCAGATTAATCAATTTCTTGCATAACATTTGTTACATTTGAACAAGGCCAAAGATTTAACTTCAAGGCAGTGTTATATGCCAAATATTGATTTAAGTGTGTCATACATAAGTAAATTTATTGAACCATTCGCAGTATGATTTATGTTTTAAAAAACCTCTACATGCTGGGAAGGTTTCCTTGTCACTTGAGATTACACCATAGACAGGTTTAACTGCATAAAGATTTTTATATAATGCCTTTTCTAATTTGTTTATCAAATGAAAACACATTTTTGCACTTTGGTTCTTTTACCAATATAAATATTACCAGCGGAACAAAAAAGAATATTACTTAATAAGGGGGCTTGACAAAATGATAATTCCCTTATAATAATTATCCATGTAAGTGGTGTAAGTGAAAATAATGAACGTTGTATATAATCTGGAATATCTCTATAGAGATTATGATGCAACTTTTCAAACTTTTCCAATTGTGTAATAAATATCAAGAAATTGATATTTTTAAGGTTAACTAAACAAGCCTGTCCTTATCAGATATTAAACCGCTTAATACTAAAAAATCAACTTGCAATTATATGATAGCATTTGAGAATTCAGCCCAACCTTCTATTTTCGACTGATTGCAAAGTCATTGAATTGCAAGTTCCCAAGTATTTAAACACTGGGAGTAAACATCATAAGTGACTGAACAACCTGATAAGGAAACTCGTATATAAATGTTGAACGTTTTCAATCGTGGAAAGTAAGATATATAATTTGAAATAATAATCTGAGTTTGGGAGGATTGCAGTGAAGCATGAAAGCGGAGTACTGCAGCTAAGCCCACTATCATTTTACTCAATCTCCTCTCTAAATGAAATCCCACAATCTTTTCCTTTTCAAATGCGAATCAATTTTATAATCGATATTGAAATGCACGTCTATTCAAACCCTCCCAAACTGCCTTTTATATTCGTGAACACAAGGCTATGTATTTCATTCGTCGCGAACCGTTCTTCGAGCGCAACCACAAATCATTGAAACCGGACAAAAATCCATATGAAATACAAATACATCAAATTTTGCATTTAAAACTAACCAATGCATCGAATTTATAGTTTTTCGCGTCCGGTTTTCGTTCCGGTTCGCAGAACAAGAATTCCGGTTCGACCGCGGAGGGTTTTTATTCCTTGGTTTTTCGTTCCACAATTTCTAAACTTTTATTTACAGTAGTACTGGTAGTACACCTACTGCATTGCTTGAATAATATTTGACTATTTAGGAGATCTAAATGTGCGAATGCGTCACACATTTGCGCCATCTAGTGGCAATTCAGGAAAGTAGGAACTGCTGGATGCTGCCATATACGCCTTATACAGAGAATTACAGAAAAATCGTATGTGTGCTGTAGGTTTCATCCTTCTTGCAGACAATCTGCATTTGCAAAATTTCTATTTCAATGGAATAGCAGTATGCATAATGCAGATTGTTTCTATGCAATATCAGTATGTATAATGCAGAAATTTTACAAAAAAGCTGGTTGTGTGCAAACGCACACATTTATCATCCTTCTGGCAGATAAACTTTCCATCTCTGCAAGCATAATGCATGGTTGTTGCAATCAAAACTTTCTGCAAAGGGGTTAAAATGACCCTTCAGTGCTGTCATTGGCTGAAAAAACGTTCGATAAATGCTAACCCTGAAATAAACTAAACTAACCTGAACTAACCTAACCTAACTACCCTAAACTGGAATAAACTAAACTATTACCTGAAATAACCTAACCTAACCCTGAAATAAACTAAACTAACCTGAACTAATCTAACCTAAACTAACCCGACCTAACCTAACCCTGAAATAAACTAAACTAACCTGAACTAATCTAACCTAAACTAACCCTGAAATAAACTAAACTAACCTGAACTAATCTAACCTAAACTAACCCGACCTAAACTAACCCTGAAATAAACTAAACTAACCTGAACCATTAACAGGGTGTAAAGTGGAAAGCAGTAAAAAAATATAGGAATGCCATTTGCAAAATATAGGATAAAAAATAGGAATGTTTTTGGAAAATTTAGGATGAAATTTAGGAATTTCCAAAACATTAGAATGAAATCAGTATGTTTTTGTTTCCCAAAATCCACAGAAACTCCAATGGAACTACTTTAACTATTTTGTTTCATTTCTTTTCTAGTTTTCC
>JAQFZQ010002301.1:0-14563 GCA_034696005.1 Glomeris marginata
TGAACGTGTTATGGCACTGTTGGCACATCATATTCGCTCTTCACTGGTGAAAAATGTGAACTGAGTACTAGGCTTTAGTGGTGACTATTTTCGCAGTATGGCAGCATAATTGCTACAGTATATATACGTAGTACTATAACTTATGGAAATTTTGTGGTGCATACATTTTCGCAGAAAATTGAAGTTGTGCGAATATCGTGAAAATAAAGCCACAGTGAAATTAACCACTTTTGAAGTATTGCTAGCACTATCTACACTTGGCAATAATTCTCATGTAGGGATAACACCAACCAGCAGCAATAAGCAATTGTAACCATGTTTACACTGGCCAAATAGACAGTTTGTTGTAAGCCGGGTTCCACTGAGAAATTTTCTAGAGCAAGTTTCTGGATGGGGCATATTTGAACGGCTGTGGACAAATGTAGACAATTTTCCCAGTGTTTCGATAATGCAATTATCTTAGCTCTTGAAAGAAGTATAGACTCAAATTCTATTTCTGATTAATAGAAGCAAGTAAAAAGCCCCTTTCAATTTGACTATTGTAGACAAGTTTTCTCCTTGCAACTGGTCGCATGCGGTCTCTATATGAGAAGAATTATTGGCAAGTGTACAATGTGCTGTCAATTTTCGTGCATTAAAGTTGCTTGGTTTTTATAAGCTTGTGAAATACAGCTGTGCCCATTGGATTTGAAATGTGCCTAGTCCTTGG
The DNA here is from genome assembly GCA_034696005.1 of Glomeris marginata. Taxonomy (NCBI): domain Eukaryota; kingdom Metazoa; phylum Arthropoda; class Diplopoda; order Glomerida; family Glomeridae; genus Glomeris; species Glomeris marginata. The sequence goes on from JAQFZQ010002301.1 coordinate 710, forward strand.
TGCAGGTTGCATAATTGCAACATGTTGGAAAAGTGAACTAAGACATGATAATATAGTAAAACTGTAAGAAAGGTGGAACATTTAGTAGTGCATAGATCTTGGTAACATATAGCTGTGAACTAGTTATTTACACAAGTGCACGGCACTATGTTCTATTTGGCTAATTCCCAGCAGCCACAGCGATCGATGAAGCAGTGGCTGGGAAAAAGAGAAATTTTCTCTGAACCTGTTAAGGGCAACAATACATTTTCCGAGTCGATGATGCTAAAAATGACGCCATTGATTTGTAACATTCTAAAGATGCTCCCATTTTGAAAAATTCACCGTTGCGGCATGCACCTAATAATATACATGCTCAAAGATTGAAAGACAATATGGTATCCATGCATCTAACTCCCAGTGAAAATAATCAGATAAATGATTGATTCAAAAGGTTAATTACCTTATATTAATCCATAAGGATATATTTAATAGACTTATACAAAAACGTACAGTGAATCCTCTCAATAACACCATATTGTATAAGTCAGTGAAACCCAGATTATCTTGAAATTGTGAATATCTGGCTTTTGATTTATCCCTTATAAGCTTAACATTTTCTATTATACAATTGCAGACAGCAAAAATTGAAAATATACTAATATGTTTTGAATAGCCCTTTAATATTTTAAAAGTATATACCCAGAGAGAAAGAAAACATTTCGATTTATAACTGTAAAACGATACACGTCAGTAATATTTCATAGAGCAGGACCTGGATAAAATGATGTGCAGGAAGGAAAGAAGTTGGTTGTAAATCTTTACATGTACGAGATGCTTTTGAAGTTTTTGCATCTTGAGTTTGCTGACAAATTTCTCAAGAGAAAATCTCGCAAAATGGAGTCTGCTTCATGCATTCATGCATGCATTTTCTTATACATTTTCTGCACATGCTGACATATATTCATATTCACATATGGCCAGTGAAAATATTACTCAAAGTCACCAAAAATATATTTGTATATGTATGTTAGTTTCCCTACATTGGAAATCGAGTTATAATTTGTCAAAGTCTCCATGGTTTTTAACCTAAAGTTCTTGACAGACACTGATTTTAAAGTTTTTTTTTCTTCTGGTGTCTTGTTAAATATTAAATAATTATTGCATTAATTATGAATTGTGAAGGATTTTATTAAGGTAAAGAAAGCTGTGTCCTTCAATAATGATTTTGCATACAATATGAAGTACATATCTCCTAAAAATTAAATAGCTGCCAGGCATGTCCACTTATGTATGTGTCAAGTATGCCACTAATACAGGGACTTATGTAATGAAACAATTCAGTAATTTGCTTATACTGTATGTACTTCAGTAGCCTACAGTCAATAAGTATACAAGTGCCAATTTGTCTCTCTATAGTGCCATAGAATTCAACTATTGTTTTGATTTACATCCGCAAATATGAACATGTGCAGATTACATTGCAGTTGATCAATAGCCCGAGTTCATATTGTTTCCTATTACAGGGTGTCTACTGATACTGGAAATCTCGGAAATGCTGGAATTATACTGGAAATTTGTCTTATTAATCCTGGAAAATGTATAATTTTTGACACCTTACACAATTTCGTTTATTGATTTGTGTGTTCCTCTTCTACATAATTTGCTTAGAACAAATGTCATTCCAGTTCATTCCACTTATTTCATCAGTTTTTAAGGGATTAATGTGGTTTGTTATGTAGTTATCTTAATTTAATTCACTTCATACATTTTGAGTCCTGGAAAAAGTTATAAATATTCATGAAAATACTAGAAAAATACTGGAATTTTGAAAGTTTAGTAGACGCCTTGTATTAGCTTGATAAAATAATGAAATAAATTAAAAAAGAGGTCTGAAGTGGAAAGCTTGGTATTTATTTCACAATGCAATCCCACTCCTTGAGGGGGCAGTCAACCTGAAATGTGTAAAGTATTTAGCAAACGATTTTGTGAATGTTAAATAATTATAAAAACCAGGAATCGAAAACAATTACTTTGGAGTAATAAGTCATGACTCATGTGACCTCGCTCGCACAAAGTGTAACAGAAAAGGGAATACTAATAATTGGAAATAATGTAATGCCTGTCACAATGAATGCAGTGTTATTTATTACAGCAATAAATCAATATGCAAGAAACACCTTTACATATTTCAAGTATACATGCAAAAACAACAGCTGGCATAATTCTGGAAGAACATCAATTTCCTAATGCTCGGTGTAATGCAATGATTACATAATGTTTGCATAATAATGAAAATAAAAGGTGAACTGACAGGGCGGTAAAAGTGGACTATGACCAACCCTGCATTGGGTAAATCAGGACTACTGGTCAATTAGTCTGTCCATGATTGGCCAGAATGAGCAGGCAATGTCATAGTCCACTTTACTGCACTATCAGTGCACCTTCAACATTTGCAGTGATTAATATTTGTAGCAAATATACTGAAGTTTAAAATCAAAATGAAACTGTTGAAATTCATCTGAAATGTTGTGAGGAATTCAATCTGAAACATGGTGAGTGTTTTTTAGATATGTATGTCAAATGGTCATATTGTTATGATAAAACAACACTTCATAGTTTCCGCTAATAATTGCTCTTGCTCTACTGCATACATACTGCATGAAAATGGAGGTTTGCTATAACTCGTGTTTAGATAACATGAATTGGCGATAACATGGCTTATGAATAAGTGAACGCTACCTTATTTGTAAAATGCACACATAATTGGTTATAAACGCACAAAGGAATAAACCAACATGATCCGCACGCAAGCATCCATCTTTTTAAAGTGTAAATTTAATTATTTGTCCAATATTATATAGACATTTAGGTTTGATTTTCACTTTGTTACAATACAGACAAGTTAAGACAATAGACCAAATAACTGTTAAATAAATATAATGAAAGAAATATGGAAAAAAAAAAGAAGTTCTTTTATCCAGGTGATTAATGATAATTGTTAATGATGAACCACATGGGCCAAAGATGGATCTGGTCATCTGAACCCTGTGACCTAATCTGGGCATGGATTCGTGCTCAGAATATGAAAGCAGTAATAGCAATACAGTCTGTACAGAAGGGGCTTTTTCCACTAAGACCAGATTCATAGCTAGCAAATTTTCATCACCTTCCCAAATCCAGCTTTTAACCGGACCTGTTTTTTAATACCGCAACTACATAAGCTCAAAACACCTAATAAATATATACTATGGACCACACCCAAATTAAACCAGCTTTTACGCCTTCTGAGACTAGTAGCGTGATGAGAGTCATCTCTTCAAAATAATGGCGCATCTGGGTTTTGAACGGTGACATCAGCCGCTCCCAAACTTGTGTACTACCAAAGCGAAATCTGACATTTCCTGATAAAGTAGCCGTGGCAAAAGGCCCCCAGATAGAAATGACTTGTGATAGATGTTGGCAATTAATTCTTGGTGGAAAATTGAGAATGAACTCGAAGCATGTACTTTATGTTTGTCATGGAAACAGGTGACAGATGTATAACTACAGATATATACAACAACAGCAATACCATTCTTTGCCTGGTATTGTTTCAGTCACTGTAGAGTATATAGAAAGTAATTCCACAAACTCATAAATTTGAAGGTCTGACCAAGGATCCTTGGTCTGACCAACATGTTTCATCAACACATGCATGTCATCATCAGAGTCAAACATATACCAATCTCATTGGGAGTAACATACTAAGTACACATGCTAATGGATGATATTCACAAGTTTTTCGAAACGTGTTTCACTTAACCGCGCGTCAGTCACCCGACATTTTGGTGCTGTTGCTGCCTACAGCCAATGAGCGAGAGCGGATGCAGCCGAGCGGGAAAATTTTTCCATTCCGCAACGAAAACGGTACTCGGGGGCAATCACATCATCATACGACGTCATCACATGACGTGTCAACCAATCAGCTCATTGCATCAACAGCACCACGGTGGACGCATTGATAGCAGCACCACCGCACGGATTTCTCCAGGAACCTTGCCAAGAAACTTGCAAATACACTAGGCAGGATCTTCACCCTCGGGTTCCCTAGAAATTCCCAACTCTCGCATTCAAGCATTTTACTCCTAATTTGATATTTGGTCGCAAGTAGTCCAAGGACCAATGCCAGGACTTTAATGCAAGACTGTTTAATGTTGGGATGTAAAGCAGCTCTTTACATGAATAATTAGCATTCTTCAGGAACTGCCAGTATAGTGTAATTCACTTCTTCAGCAAAGCAAAGGTTGTTTAAAATGGCGTATATCCCTTCAACACCCAACGAACACCATACACCTTTAGAATATTGTTTGTTCGTTAGAAGCATCGCATTGTTCTATTTCCTGGTTTTAACCATCATGTATCCCACTTGTAAAGGCCTGTGAGCTAATTTTATAATAAACGTGTGTCCTTCCTTCATTCCCCTCACTTCACGCAAGACACGTGGGAAGACCTCTTTTGTTCCTTTGTTCTTGACTGCTCTCTCACAAAGCTCGATTTCCATCATTTTTTGGCAAATCGAATTGTAGAGTACAGATTTGAAAAATTGAAACATGAGCTTCACATAGAGCATTGTTTGTGTGCATGCTCATGCAGCGTTTTTGAGATTTTTCCGACATATTTTACACTGATATGGTTTTGTAATGTACCATGAAATACTTTCACTGTATCTCCTTCATATAGTTGGGTAATGCAGGTAATATTTTCAACAGGACAGCAACAAAGCATTTTCTTTGAAAGCTGTCCTGTTTGCTCGGCGATATCAAATTTGTTTTCGCTATCTCCTCAAACAGTGAGATGGGTGTTTGATAACCAACGAGTATTTTTTCTAACGTACATGCAACTTCCTTGTATATTGCTTTAATTAATTCGGACCAAACCTACTTATGCACCTTTTCATTCGTCCAAATAAAAATACTGGAACGATTTTCATTTGAACAGTCTACTTTCGTAGTTATTTCCAAACAATTTAAGCAATACATTTCTGCACCCTTTATGGGGATTGATGGACCACGTAATGAAACTGATAGAAGGGAAGAAAACCTGCATTTTTTATGCTCATAATAGGTATAATAACACATTCAAATGAACAAGACAGCTTCAAACACTGGTATAATTTTCTAACAATTTAAAGGTGAACTGACATGGTTTTGCAACATACTCTGAAAAAAGCTAGCATTTGATTGCTACTAATTTAGAAACATTGTTGCCACAGATATGATTTATTTAGTTTCAAATCTGTGGAGTGTACTGAGTAGTATATTGTGAGATATGTACACCGGAGCGCCATTGATAAGTTATGCCATTGGCTGAAACTGCAGAGGCGCTTGTCCTCATTGGCTGAAAATTCAAATTTTGCCAAAACAGTACACCGTGACACTAACACGGTGACGCCCTCTTTAACTACTCGTAACTCTTTGTAACAATTTTTAAAAAAAGTTTTGTTTGCGCCAATCGTTTTATTGGCATCAATTCTGTAGAATGACACACTTTCCAGGGTATGTTACAAAACCTTGTCAGTTCACCTTTAAAACCAGTGTTTGTTTTCATCAAATGTTTCACTAAATTGTTGCCTTGCAAAACAACTTGAGTTCAACTTTAGCAGTTACTTTTGTTACAAAATGTAATTTCTGACATGTGTTGATACAGTGGTTTATTTTGGAACGGGCATTGCATGCAAGCGGTTGGACTTGTTGAGACCATTTACGGCCACTGCACGCACTCCCACCTTTCTGACAAAGAAGCATTTTCTGGTGCAACACGCAACTACCAAGCACAGTACGCCTCATTCACATCTATATAATTTATATAGTGAACGAAAAAGGGAAATACTTGTGTGCCACGCGATTGCGCTGTCTTCGCATTGGAGCAATCACGTCCAAATATTTCACTCTAATAACGTGTTGCCAGTCAAATTATATATTTGTTTCATCCATTACCCATTGGCTCAGATCATTGATGCCCCATAATGAAAAAATTCAGCTACCTCTGGCATTAAGCATAGGCTATCACATTTTTTCACCGTAGGAGGGTGAACCATGTCACGCGTAACACAACAGTCAGTTGAATATACAGTTATGTAGTTTACAACTGTATCGAAGCAGTCGGCTTATAATAAAATACTGTACTTCCTTCAGTGCACAGGTATTTGCTGTTTTATCAGAGCAATTACTGCAATTGACAGTATATCAAAGTATTTGACGTGCAATCCAAAATTCAATAAATGAAACTCTTTTTATAGCAACATATTGAAAGAATGAGCAGCATTGAATCAATGGGTGGTTGGACAGAACAAAAACTATACTACAGACAAAACAAATATAAGAGGATTTGTAATAGCCTGCTGCACTTATTATTTATAGATCATATTAGAGGATCATGTAACTAATGACATCACTTGTTACCAAGCAGAAGTCCAAATACAGTTTTGAACAGCATAGGCATAGCTGGGTAGCATTTTGAAATAATAAGTGGTGATTAATGGTGCGTGCACCTGGTGCATGCACCTGGTACATTCCGTGATCCAGGGGTTGCATTCTGTCATTCCACATTGACAGCATGTGATGTCATTGCCGGAATGCAAGCTCATGTACCTAGTTTTTCTCCAGAAGAATGTAGGCTTATTTCTTTTCCATATGTCATAATGCTGTATTGATTGAATGAAATGAGTTTGTAATGATTGTTTCCCAAATTCTTATACTAGCTAAAGCTATAAGATAACAAAGAACCTTTCTAATCTGGATATATCAGCAGCCTGTGTATTTTAATACCTTAAAACCTGTCTAACTCGAACGTGTGAAAGGAAATTCGTTCAAGTTAGGCAGGTGTTCGACTTAGGCAGATATTACTGTAATTCTTCCTATGATATTATTAACTTAGACATGCTCTACTGTATTTAAACAGCTTTATACTGTAGGAATTGCCAATATGATACGAACATACTTTAAAAGTGGTAATTTTCACGGTGGTTTTATTTTCGCTATATTCGCGCACGAGCAATTATCCGCGAAAATAAAAACACCGTGAAAATTTAAAAAATGTACTTGCTCTATTGCGAAGGATAGAAAATTAATGTCACCACCGCGAAAATAAAGCCTCCGTGAAAGGTCACATGCTTGGGTTTCCGCGAAAATTTAGAAGCGCAAAAATATTGGCTTTTAAAGTAACTGTGTATGTAATATATGTATGTATATTGGTAATATTTTCTGATAATATACTATATTGCCTGCATGCAATAAGATTACTTTTTTCAATACCTAGACTTGTATTTATTTGCAAGAACTACACACTCCAATAATCCGATATTTGATTTGGCAAAATGTGTATACTTTACGGTGACATTATTTAATATTTGCGTGATGCGATACAATCATTCCTGCATTGATTCACATGAGTATATAGCAGGAGGAAAAAAGAGTTGCAATGGCCGCCACTGTACCTGGCAGCCGGAAGTAGTGCCAGATTCTCCAGTAGATAAACCGCGTCAAATCCCAAAAGAGGCATTTGTATGCGTTCCTAACGACGACAAGAGGCCCTTCGCCAGAGGCCCCAGGGCACAGCAACCTCCCGGAGGTAAAGCGTGTACAAACATGGCCGCTTCCGGTAGAAATAATGTTCAAAGTGGCCATAAAGCGGCCAACAACGATTCTTATAGAAATGTTATTCCACAGAGTCAGTATTTTAACTGATTCAAAACAGAATGACACTCCAAAAGTTCGTACTCTACCATTCAAGATACCACAATCTATATTTTTACGTGTTGCTCCGCAGTTACAATCTATTTCCTACTTTCGCACAGATTTATGATGATTTTCTATACTTTCCCTATGCAGTAAGGAAGACATCATGAAAATTTTCCAGATTTCCCATTTAGAGCGACAAAGTATCCAGGAAAATCAGCCCTAACAAACAGTTTGCCCCTTAATACGAGTGGTTCATAAGACAGGTTTTACAGTATACAGTAGAACCTGTCTAAAGTGATATTGATGGGACCGAAGTAGGATATCACTTTAAACAGGTTATCACTTTAGGCAGGTACGTACAGTATGTATGAGACCCAAGTTGGGACCGAGTCATGATATCACTTTAGACAGGATATCATTTTAGACAGGATCACTGTAAACAGGTTTTACTGTATGTAAATTTCGTCCGTCGTAAACTTCACTATATAGTTAGCGCTTGCTTGCCATTGGGACACATTTGTGCCCTTGGCCATGATTGCTGTTTGCATTGTTTTCTTGGCTGTGGCCATTTTGGAAACGGAAATTGCCCTTTGGAAACTTGTGGAAGGTTCTGGAAGTTGCCAATCAAAAGGGGGCATCAGTATATTTTCAGGACCTACCCATTTCGGAATTTTAGTTACGGTAGTTATTTGTATTCACAGTTGTCACGTCCACATTACCTTACTTCTATTGTTAGCTTATTGCATTTTAGACAATGGATTTACATTTACTATACTACAGACAGAGATCTTATAGAACATAAGTTTTCAACACAGGCCCCTTGCTTTTCAACACACTTACCGTATATTTTCTAACACACGCCGGTCCTCCAATTGAAACCCGGACAATGATTACAAACCGGTTTTCAATGCAAGCCTCAGGCGTGTTTTGAATAGAAGCCCGGGCGTGGGTTAGAAAATTTACGGTAATCCATTATTTTACAAGCTTTATGTCCTCAACAAATTATTTTGTCTAGAAGAAAAGCTACCATTTACAATACAACGTCCCAATTCAAGGTTACAGCAGGAGTGATGCGGAGGGATACGTACATAGCACGCTTGCAGAAAGCGCTAACCAATGGCATGTAAGGGATGGAGCAACTGACCATAATTTGATAAAACATGAGTGGAAGTTAAAGAACAATCTTTTCTGGAAACTGTTTCTTTAGTTGGATGATTATCACTGTGAGGAGGAATTGCATTCTTGAAGAGGGACGTAGTATAGACTTAGTTATGGGAACTTTAACTTATGAGTAATGGATGCTCTTGGTGAGAAATATGCATAGAATATTCCCTTTCGCATAACTCTATTTTAGTGAGATAAAAAGTCAAATTCCCATTAGGCCGTGATCCTTGATGCAATTATGGCTGGTGCAATGAAGTGATCATAAAGCAGTACACCACCACATCATAGCTTTTTGATCAGTTCAGGGCAAGGCGATGCAATAAAAAAGGCAGCTGGTGCATTGTGTGACAAAATGCATAAATTGCAGAAAGACATTAGCAGTGCAACATAAAACACTACAGTGTTCTCTGACTATTTACGAAATAAGTGGCAGAATCTGGATGGTTGCCTGCTAATTTTCCCCATTTTTATATTTTAATTTTTCTATAAATTCCCCTGCTGGCATTGTTTAGAGTATCAGGATTTCAGATGTCACATAATATTTAGATCTTGGAGTGATCATAGGTACTACTCCGGCCAAAAGTATTGTCGCATTTTGCTATCCTGCAGCACGCGATAATCGACAATACTTTTGGTTATAATTGTATATGTGTAGTGAGTGCGCACCTAATGAAAAATGCAAATGGTATAGTGCATTGGGAGAAACAGATTTGCAGTCCATATTTTATTATTCTATGTATTACTTGATGCTCGCGAGATATGAGTGATTTAAATAGAGTGTTTTCCTTATCTCTCAAAAGTTCAACATGGACTAATGTTGAAAGGGGTTGTGAGCCGTCATGGTTGTCGACCAAGATAATGTCAATATAAGGTCGAGATGACTCAAACTTAGAACACCTTAACATTTCTGCATTTCCCTTTGCTTAAAATTTAAATGTGAAAGTTCACGCAAAAATTACTGCCATGAAATTTAAATTTAAAGTTTAAAAATGTTCAAGCAGAATTGCTATCTTAGAAACAGGTGGTATTGACTTGCACACCTCGTATGTGCCATCTAGCAATAGTAAAGTCTCCGCTAAATTATATTTGGGTGGAATGGTTTGCCAAAAGTTACGTTATATAAGATGCATGTTAAACATTCTGTTATGTAACATTTCACTTACTCTATACAGGTTTGTATTTTAAAATTTTAAAAACGCTCATTACTTTCCGGATGGACCTCACATGTTAAAGGGACAGTTTACACAAACAAAAAAATTTGATATGTTGTGCGCAAAAACAAACTATAGAAAGTTAGTATAGGAAGTATTAATAAATTCGCGATAGTTAACGAGATATTAAATAAAAGCTGTCCTAAAAGGGGCGTGGTTTTACAGTTTGTCCTGGCCAGGACACCAATCGCGTTGCACCATTCGCACGTTCGATTGCACTCGAACGCGCCTTTTAGGACGGCTTTTATTTAATATCACTTTAACTATCGCGAATTTATTAATACTTCCTATACTAACTTTCTATAGTTTGTTTTTGAGCACAACATATCAAACTTTTTTGTTTGGGTAAACTGTCCCTGTAACTAAATATCTGCAATGTTTACGTCAAAAATTTCACAATTTAAATTTTGTCTTCTAAGATTTTGCTTACATTGAATTCCAGCACTTTCTGAAATTTCAGTAGATATTTTACGAGATGTTTGCCCTATAAAACACGGACTGCGTAACGAGCACCTATATGTGAGCATAAGGGAAGTGATTCCGTGCTAGAAATCGACAGTTTCCGGGCAATTTATCTTGTTGCTGCATGGGCGAACCCTGCAGTAGGTTTGTCCCTTTTGTGAATCTCATGGGATGAACCGATCTTTTTTCATGTCCAGAGACAACTGAAGAGGGTTTTGACGGACGGAGTCTCCTTTGCGGATGGACAGAAAAGTCGATTTTTTACCCCTCCACCTCCCATGTCACATATCAGAAGCTGAACAACGATTGGTGTAAGCCATCAAAACACCTCCGATATGTGCCAGTATTTAATGAACCACCCTCTTTTGTGCAAAATTATGAGCAACGCCCCGCCCTAAATGGCCATGTTATTTGTCTCTGTCGATGATGTGCTGCCGCTGCAACTACGCCTTTATTTATGTCAATTAGACGTCAATGTGCACATGCATGTCTTCATCAGTTCAGAAACAACAAAAATAACGTCTTACGGCAAAGACATGTATCAAGTATCATACAGTCGAACTCGGTTATAGCGACATCGGTTAACCCAATAACGCTTGACATGCTTTTTAAAGGACATCACGTTTAACCATTGGTTTAACATGGGTGGCTATCTTATAACATGGGAAAATCATTTCTTTTACGTTTTTTAATGTTCTATTAATATTGGGAAATGTTTCTGCCAAAGGATTTATTGTTCCGTAAACGGATAACACGCTTCAATTTCATAGCTTGGCTTTTGAGAATTGCAAAACTTGCAAAATTATAATGAGGAACATTACATAGAAGGTTCAGTGGAATCTCCCTACAACATCACTTCAGGGAGGTCCTTTTGTAACGGAACTCCACCCTTCCTCTACGTATATACGAGGGTCAGTCAAAAAGTTAGTTGCACTTAATTTTTGTAAAGAAGTGATTAGCTATTCCGGTCTTTCTTTACTATTGCTATAAAGTACATTAGGTATTTTTCCATGTAATTACCAAATTCATTTAAACACTTACGTTAGCGTGGTAAGAGATTTTCTGTATCTCTCTTAAAAATTTACATCCAACCGCAGGTAATCATTTTCGAGTCGCATTTTGGACCTCTTCATCTACTGCTTAACAAGGTTTCTTTTTAATGGGATCTAACACATGTAAGTCATAAGGTGCAAGGTCTGGATAGCTCATCACCTAAAAAATGAGTGCCCCCCATAGTTACAAATAACAAGCAACACCCTCCTTGTACTAAAGTTTTATATGCAGTAACTTTGCAACAAAGCTGCAGCTGGGATACATATAGTGTCATAGACCTTTTCAACACAGTTGGGTTGTGTGTGATCATGGGGTTTAAGGACCAACCAACATGATATTTTTCGTGGACGGAACCTGCCATCTCCTCGAGCAGTAGGATGGGTTCTTGAATGCCAAGGGTGAAATTTTCTAACGAACCCTGGCACATACAAATTCCTTATATGGTATTGCTTGGTCCATAGGGGTGCACGGTTGCAGTTTGAGGCAGTCGCCTTTGCACATCATAGCCTGCGCACCTGCAGCCGTGCACCCCTTCAAAACATGAAGTAGGCACCGTCCTAGCTCAATCTTTCTTTGAAAGGACAGTATGTATATCTTTTAATTCGTCCGAATAAAAAATTGAGTCTACGTTTCATTTGAACCATCTAATACAAGAGTGTGTTGGTAGAGAAACAGAACATTTGAAAATGAAAATATCCTTTGTGGTAGCTTGCGTGTCAATCGACATATGGATTGCGAGTTCGAGGACCTTAATTGCGAAAACATTGTCTCCTGTTGTTGAGGAATGTAGCATTTATGAAAGGAAAATCGATAAGAATGGATCGTGTAAGTGCATCTAAAATGCACCTATATCTTAAAACTTCAGATGTTTCTTTTTTTCCTCCCTTTGTTTCGCATGACGATGCCAATCACGCCTTTGCCTATCGCTGTCGGTGTGCCATACATCGAAATGCTTGTTCCTGGCTTATATTGTCAGTGATTCAAACTGAAATCCATGGCTTCTATTTTGTGACAACCATCGCTATGCAGTACAGTTGTACTTAAAAATTTATGCATAGTTTGAAACGAAATCAATAACTAGGCCTAGAATGTACGTTCCCTACCACAAACTCCCTTAGGTAGGTAATAGTCTATGATTTACTTCAATGACATACATTCAGTACATGACATTGCATCTAACACACACCAAAACAGAGGGTATGTTTAAAGTTTTGCAGTGCAATTACAACTTCAAGAAGTTATATATGAGTTTATGCAAGGCCATGGGGCTAAAAAATGATTATCTGCAGTTGGGCGGACATTTTTAATAGATGGCGACCAAAAACTTGTACCACATTAACACAAGTCAATAAATAAATTTGGTAATTACACGGAAAATAGGTAAAGGTATGTACTTTGTAACAAAAATTAGGATAACCGGATTAGCACATCCGGTGTACAACAAAATCTGGCCATACAAAATAGAAGTATTTAACAGCTGGCAATGCACATTGCATTGAGTGTGTGATATCAATAATGCACCTTTTCCACAAGATATAAGTGTGTACAGTTCAGTTTTTATGCCTGGACATCTCTACACACCTTTATATTTTTAAACACGAGTGTTAATCAAATGGTAACTTATAATATACCCCAATTAAACATTAAAGCCTAATTGAAAATGTGTGCAATGGGTAGGCAGCCCACAAATCAAAGTGAAATATAGTAGTGGTACTATGTTATTAATTTCCTGGAATAAGCTATAAATGGTCCCAATAGACATGCAGCAAAAAATTAAATGTGCTGTCAAACCTCTTTACCACACTACTCAATAACAGCAAAATAGCTCTAATAGTGACCACTCTTTTCCTGGAAAGGTCATGCAAGTAAGCCTCTCCATAGTACACAGGTTTTAGAAGGAACCAATCTAAAGAACAAGCTATAGTACAAATTACAATGCAAACATTAAAAAAGCAATATACGTACAAACATTGACAGAAATTAGTTCAAATAATTTTGTGTACATTCTCCTGGAAGGGTGCAGCTTTGTTTTATTTATTTTCACAATAAACATTTAAAGCGTGATTTGAGTATGAAGATTGAATACCGCACATTTTTATTCGATCGATAATATTTGCCTACGTCAAAATGCATGCCATTTTCAATCGTAATGCTGCAAAAAATTTGAATCGATTTCCTGCGCGACTATAAAGCCTAGTGCCCATGCATGCGTCGGGGACGCGCGTGCTGACGCGCGTTGTAACGTGCGCCAGTGACGCCAGCAA
>JAQFZQ010002302.1:0-14559 GCA_034696005.1 Glomeris marginata
AGTGGTTGTTGTAACCTTGTTGTAACGAAACAAGTGCAATGTATATTTCGTAACCGGAAAAAGTCAACACCAATCAAACCATTGCCATACATGTGATCAAACAATGTCAATCAAAATAAACACTGCGCGGTTTATACGTTCGATATGCGCAATATTATTTTTTTACCGTACTACGCATTGCAACATTTACCGCGTCGCGCCATTACGATACACTGGCTGACGTCATCACGAGTTGCACGCGCAATTCGATCCGCGCAACAAACTCGCGGAGGCTTCATCGGTGTTTATTTACTCAAATTAGCAAATGGAACGGCCAGTTAAGACATTGACATTAAAATTGACCTTAAAACCTTGAATGAGAACATTACTGCGCGTTTACATGACCTTTGAGATGCAATACGAAACTATTTAGACCGAAGTTGCAAACTTTGCAATCATCCGATATACATGCGCGCATCGAAAGGTCGCGACCACTTAGCGCGCATACTCGATCAACACGCAGTTTTCACGTTATTTAGTATAAAAAGGAAGTTGAAACTTACCTTTATACTCGTTGAAAATGAATAACAGCCTTACAGACACTTTGGATGTCTACGATCCGGAGATTTTCGGCATCGTACAGAAAGAAAAACGGCGCCAAAAGTTGGGTTTGGAGATGATCGCGTCGGAAAATTTCACCAGCAAAGCTGTACTGCAGGCACTTTCAACTTGTCTGCACAATAAGTACTCTGAAGGATATCCAGGCGTCCGGTACCAATTGCGTATAAATACTAAATTGAAATGTAGTATAATTTAATTAAGAAAAGTTGCTCCCGAAACTTTCTTGCTCGAGGACACATTGCTGGCACTGGTGCAATCATAAATCATGGTAGGGTGTTGCATGCTGGGATTGCCTTTGCAACCATGTTGCACGAAATAAAAATAAATAATGAAACTTCCATTTATAATATTGTACAAATAATTATATTTACTGCCGGTTACAAAAATCCAAGTTTTGCATTAGTATTACAGTTGGCATATTCCAAAAACAAAACAGACTGTGCAGTAATTTTTTATTTCTGGAGTTTACCATTACAACACCGCGCCTCCCCGTGAGACATTTTAGAACTACAATGGGGTACAGTGAGTGATCATTTTCATCAGTATAAAATTCTCTATAATTGAAATAAAAGAATTAACAGGGTGTCTACATGATGAAATTCTTGGAAAATGGAATTTGCAAATAGTTATGGGAATCCTAGAAATTTTGGAAATACATGGTCAAAATATTGAATTTTGTAATTTACAAAAATTGAGGAGTTCAAAGGAATATTTCCATGGAATTTTGTAAAATGGTGACGGGTGTCCTAGAAAAGTCATGAAATTTTATAATTTCAATGCATGTGATTAATTTGAAATACTCTGCACATTCCCCAATATAATTGGCTCCATGAACACATCAATCAACACGTACTTTCTAACATTTTACACTTTTCAGTTATTACGGTGGCAACGAGTTCATAGACGAAGTAGAACGCCTTTGCCAGCAGAGGTCTTTGGAAGCTTATGGATTGAACCCTGCAGAATGGGGCGTAAACGTGCAGCCATATTCTGGGTCCCCAGGAAACTTCGCAGTGTACACCGCTATCGTTGAACCCCACGGAAGGATCATGGGTACCGTATACATGCTGAATCCACATACTACACATATACCATGTGATTTAATTAACATATCTAATGTAACCGCAGGTCTGGACCTTCCCGATGGTGGACACTTAACCCACGGATTCATGACTTCCCAAAAGAAAATTTCCGCCACATCCATCTTCTTCGAGTCGATGCCTTACAAGGTGAACCCAAAAACCGGGCTTATCGACTACGACAAGTTGGAGGAGAACGCCCGGCTCTTCAAACCGAAGCTCATCGTTGCCGGGGTCAGCTGTTACCCCAGGCACCTGGACTACAAAAGGTTCCAGGAGATAGCCCACGAGAACGGAGCGTACTTGATGGCCGACATGGCCCACGTGAGCGGGTTGGTCGCCGCAGGTGTGGCACCCAGCCCGTTCCTCCACTGCGACGTGGTCACCACCACCACGCACAAGACGCTGCGAGGTCCCAGGGCTGGCGTCATATTCTACCGCAAGGGTATCTCTTTTTACTTTGATCCACCTCTTGGTCCTTCCGATAACCGAATCCCCATTCTTGGTTCTGCTCTTGAACTACCAGGTACACGGTCGGTGTCTAAAACAGGGGAGACTGTCCTCTATGACCTTGAATCTCGCATCAATCAGGCAGTGTTCCCTGGTTTACAAGGAGGTCCTCACAATAACGCTATCGCAGGTAGCTTGATCACTCTTTCCGTGATGCTGTATTACCACTTGGTATTAGGTAATTAATTGAAAATGGGTATTGTAGCGATTGCGGTAGCCATGAAACACGCAAAGTCTCCTGAATTCAAAGAGTACCAGCAGCAGGTGGTGGCCAATGCAAAAGCGCTGGCAAAAGGTCTGCAAGAAAAAGGATTGTCTTGCGTGTCTGGTACGTAGCTAACGTAGCCATCACGTACTTTAAGTAGGTTGTGTAGGTAGTTTGGAAATGTTGAAATCTGTTAATTTTCATTTGAAGGTGGCACTGACAATCATTTGGTGTGGGTTGATCTGAGACCAATGGATCTGAATGGTTCTCGCGTTGAGAAAGTCCTCGAAGACATTTCCATCGCGTGTAACAAGAACACCGTGCCCGGTGACAAGAGTGCGTTGAATCCCAGTGGCATTAGGTTGGGCACACCAGCCCTTACAACTCGAGGATTCGTGGAAAAGGATATCGAAAAAGTAGTTGACTTCATCCACCAAGGTTACAAAAGCAGTTGCCAAGTTTTGAAGCGGCGCAGATTGCGTAGAATTAAAATAACTGTGTATTGTTACAGGTGTTTTGCTGACTAAAGAAGTGAAAGCTGTTGCGGGTCCGACTTTGAAAGAGTTTAAGGAGAAACTTGCGTCAGAACCAGTTTTCAAAGAAAGATTGGCGCAGCTCCGTAACGAGGTGGAGCAGTTCGCCGGACAGTTCCCGATGCCGGGATTTGAAGATTTCTGATTTACTCGTCCAATAAAACTAATCGACCTTTACAAAATAAATTTAATTCCCCGCAGTTTACTATCCGCTGTGCAATGCAATGTTAATTCCACATGTGCAACATCTTAAATGCCGCATGTTAATGTATGCTTGGTTCACTAGAAATGTTGAATAAAAATGCTCCCTGATGAATGAGTACAACCATGTTTATGTTAACAAACGTTTATAGAACGTTGTGAACTTTGCAGTCAAGTTACGCATTACCATAAAAGTTCTTTTTAGTTGCTACTTTTGAATTTCGGTGAGAGGCTAGTTTTACATTTGCGGTGAAAACAGCTGTTAATGAATGGATTCACAGGAAACAAAATGTTTCCATCCGGTCAACTTCATTTTATTCCTTCCAAAGCATCAAAACGCAATATGTAAATGTTATCTACTTGTGCACATAATTCTGAGCCATTTTATGCATATGTACATATATAATTTTCAGATTTTGAAAAATTGTATTTTTGCCTTGAAATATTTTTTAGAAGTAGAGCACGAAAACGGTGTTACTAAAAGCAAATTCAGTTCTGGATTGTATCAGTTAAAAATATCCTCACAAGGCTTATAGAAAACAAAAACAAGGCTCTCGTAGTAATGAGGTGTATTGCATTATGGGATGCTCTTTACGTAATAGCTTCATTAAATCTTCAGTGACATTTTAAAAATACATTGCCTTTTGTTAATCATTATAAAATGACAATTTATCCTCGTAAGCCTAACCTACACAGTGACCACTGCCATATACGTAGCTTTTGACCATTCAAGTGTCCATGCCACCGCAGCGTTAAACCAGGTAGGCATTAATTCATGTTCATTTCCCTATACATTAACTCAAATTACACATGCATAGAATCAGTATGTGGTATGTATTAATTATTATAAATGTATTATTCCCCAGGTAATGCAATAACAACGTTATAGTATATAATTTTAATGTACAGTATAAATTGAATATTCATTGGGATGATGTAAAAAATTTTGGTCCTCATGTGTAATTAATAAACTAATATAATAGTACACTAGTAGTTGCCAACCTAACTGAAACCTATGTTCAGTCATTAAAACATCTTGCATTACCTTGGTTGTCTATTATTACACTTTATGTTCATTTCGCGCGGTTATGGCTATACGTACATTTAAAAATCTTGGAACAATAAGACAACGAAGACATGCTAAATAAGCTACAAGTACTGTACCTATTTTGCAGAAGGCAAACACTTGCACAGATTGTTTACATCATAGCATCTTACAAATATAGCTTACTACCGCAGCAGCTACGTATTGGAGTCTCGGCCAAATTAGTTCGTGGAAAGACTACCATCATCTACCAACTTCACATTGCGAGAAATACTGAAAGATATTCTTACTAGCTCCTACTTCACACTTGTACTCCTACAACACCAGAATGTTCCTCCTCCTCGTAGCGCTTTCCGCGTTGCTGAAACACACAACCATCGGTGAAGCGTTACGACAAAATGAAACTCGCTACTATGTGGATTTGTTTAACCAAACTCCTGAGTGCCCAGACTATAATTGCCAACAGAAGTACTCAAATCCCTGCGATTATAGCTGCCGTGTTTACAGTGTCTGTTGTCATGAGAAGGCCAGCGCCTACCTTCACGCGGGTAACACATCCAAAGTTCTACCGGACACCTTACCACAATCCCCAAAAAGATGGCAATGCAGACCTCTACTAACTGTTACGGTAAACACTTATTTCCACTTTTCCACTTCATGAACATTTCATTTTCAGTTGCCATGCAGACTAACGTGTATTTTTAGTTTCGCAACTGCTGACACGGCGAAACTCCAAGTTTACGGTTAAATTAATAAACCACTTGTAATGTGCAGGGAATTACTATGTGGATGTACATGGTGTCAACATGCCCTGCCGAATGGCAAGACCCACAAGTTTCGCTGCGTTGTTCCAAAAGTGACCGCTTGATCAGCGGTTACACCCATATCATTGACGTACCGGTACTAAGTGCCGATTCAAATATCCTCTACGCCAATGTGTACTGTGCTGTGTGCAACAATGATACCACAGAAATCACAGGGCTCTCAATGGAATTTAAATGTAATAATAATAATCTAGCACCAGCCGAATGCATATCGTTGCTGGACACGGCTGCGTACAATCCCGGTGAACTTCGTTGGCGTTCACGCAATGTCATTATCAAGGCAACCATGAGTGGATTTCCATATTCCAAACGATGTGGACAATTTTCTAAGATGTGTGAATCTCAAACTAATACATCACTAGTAACCAAACAGAGAAATATGACACATGTGGACCGCAAACCGGAATGTTGGCAGTACACGGATCCCATAGACACTTCGTATTTGTACTTAGCCGAAGACCAAGGTAACGATTTATTGCATATAAATGTGTATAGTTTAGATAATTATGTATGCCGACTGGCGTAATGGTTGCCAAAGAACTCCAACTGGAGTTATTATACATAATTTCATTTTTTAGATGCGTGCCAGCGAATTCACACCAATGTGGCAACTTGCGCGAGAGGACCTAAAACCTTGCGTGATTTTGTATCTAACTCTGCATCATTCTCCTTAATCCTTGATTTCCGAGGAGGTGGTAATGTTGGCCTGGCTTCCTCTTGCGCAATCAACCAGATGTACGACTCGGTGAGAAAATCCTGCGTTGACATCTTCTGCGGACAAAACTACGAAATGGCCCAAGATGGCCGATGTGTTCCAAGAAGAACCAATTCCACAAATACTACTGAGTGTAAACCCTTGTTTCATTATAAACAATCGAAGTAGGATTAAAACTAATACTATAATAACACGGTTTAACTTCACGCACAGATGGAGGGTTAGCGGATGCCTGCGTCAAGATTGTCGTATCGCTGCACGAGTACACATACGTAAATTCTTCCACCATCAGGGTTAACAGGACAGATGATAAGGTTTTTGAAACACAATCATTCGAGAAGAGGGACGATGGTAGCGTACTGATCTGCGCTCCGGACACCGTGACCGCGTACACCAACAAGTTCTCCGCTGTCCAGGGCCTCCTTTCTTCAGTTTGCCTTATTTTATCACTTTCGTGCCTTGCTGTTCACATCCTCGTGTACGGATCAATAGCCAAGCTTCGCAACCTTCCGGGCAAGAACCTCCTGTCGCTATCCTGTTCCATCTTCATTGCGCAATTGCTATTCTACGCTGGAATAAATCTCAAAGTAGTATCATTTCTATATTTTCCCATCTGGAATTGTACACAGCTTCATTGATGACTGAACATCTTTATTCCAGAGACCACGCGTGGTGTGCGTCGCTATCGGAGCCACGACACACTTGTCGTACTTGGCATCGTTCTTCTGGATGAACGTGATGGCATTCGACATGTGCCGTACCTTCACATCGAAATCGGCCCATCGAGGTAGTCCTAGCCAACAAAGAAGAACATTTGCTCGTTACGCCGCCTATGCCTGGATGTGGCCATGTCTGTTGGTTACCGCGGCCTTGGTACTGGACGCTACCGAGGCAATCCCAGACTTAAAGCCAAGTTACGCAGAACCGTACTGCTGGATCAACAACAGAACGTCATTGGCCATCTTCCTTGCATTGCCACTCTTCGTGCTTCTTGTTGAGAACATTATATTCTTCACGATGACCGCTTGCGCCATCAAGAGAGTCACCGCAGATGCTGCCGTTGCGGTAAAGGGTTCCACGGCTTCGGAAAGGACCCGTTTCTTCCTTTACTTGAAGTTGGCCTTCATAGTGGGTCTGACTTGGATTTTTGGGTATATAGCAGCATTGGCTGACCTGGAACCACTCTGGTATCTCTTCATCCTACTGAACTCCCTTCAGGTACGTCTTTCGCTTACGTGCAGGTTAAAAACACCACCTACAGATAAGCTAACTGTCTTATTCTGTTATAAAGGGTGCCTTCATATTTTTTGCTTTTACCTTCAAACGCAAAATATTCTCCATGGTATTGGACATGTTACCCAAGAAGTCTACTTCAACACGTGCAAAACAAGAGGACCCGGAGACAACGGTCACTAGCATCCGTACAACAACCGATGGCAAATTGCTAAACTAACTACTGACTATATCCAACCATGCTAATTTTGTATTGGGCAATTTACAATTTATAATATACGAGATCCTTTGTATTCTAACAGGAGTATTCACTAGACAAAATGTAATATCTGTCTACGCATAATCTTAACGGCAAGGTTACATTTTGGTGTTTATGTCTGTTTATAATTTTAATATTATTTATGTATATTGTGAATATTACCCCCTTCCAAAACCCAAAATGGATGTGGAATAAAACAAAGCTTAACGGGAAATTCACATTTCCTTCCTCCTTCCGTTCATAATTTCATAAATAGTAACAATTCAGTCATCAAAATATGGCAAATGTGAAAGTTTCTATTTCACGCCATTCCAGTCCCACAGAAATGCTCTTACTTAGTATTACAGTGTTAGTCCTATTGAGACTGACCGTCGCAGACGAAGCACTGGTCACCATCAATGAATATGAACTCCTCGCGGAATTGATGAACGAAACGTCATGTCATCACCAGGGCTGTTTTGAATGCTCCTGTGATCTTAACTGCTTTCAGTATGGCGATTGCTGTCACCATATTGTATTGGAGTATTTGCGAAATTCCACTGAGTCTGGAGAGTCAATTTCACAATTTCTAACCCAATGGGAATGCGTAACAGTCCATAGCGAATGGGTAACAACTTACATTTTCTAGCTTTTTTATGGCTCTTGTATTTTGTAAGTCACTTTCTAACAAATTACATCACCAATTCTCTTACTAATTTACCTTTTCCATCAATTATTGCCTATAAACTTCTAATGTACCTATGCAGGGTACATCAGAGTTGTACGTGATATCAACATGCCCTGCGGAATGGCAAGATCTTCACGTGTCACTTCTCTGCACGAAGAATGTGTTAACCGAATATACACACATCCTTGATGTACCAGTGTTCAGTGAAGATTCAGGAACTCTGTATGCCAACACATACTGCGCTGAATGTAACAATGACTCCACGTCATTGGCCCCAACTGAAATGAAGTTTTTCTGCGATCCACCCACACCCTATTGCCCATTGCTGCTGCAAACAGCACTCTACCAACGTGGGACACTTACTTGGTTATCGGAAAATGTTACCATCTTGACGGAAATCAACAATTTATTTCATATGAAGACATGCAGAAATTATGTTAATAACTGTTCTTCAGAAATCTCAAATTTGGAAACTTTCGAAGAGAAATCCTACCGCAAGCTCTGTTACATGTACGAGGATGTTGTTTACATTCCACACGATTACTTCCCATTATCTCAAGGTAGAAGTAATCTAAACTCGTTTTATTACTGATCTGAGGAATGTAATGATTTAACGCTAAGTGGTTGGTTAATTGCAGGGTTTTATAAAAACATCCACTGCGCTATTTGCAATGGGATCCCTATCAACAGGTCCACATGCTTCTCTTCGTACAAAATATCCCACATTAACTTTACCTACGATGAAGATAAAGTCCATTTTATGTACGATACAGCATCTTATGGGTTAATTACTGACATTGGCGATGCTGGCAATAAAGTTGGCGAGCGATTCATTTGTGGAGAGAGACAAAAATACGATACAGTTCACAAATCTTGCATCGACTACTTCTGCGGTGCAAACTACAAAATGGATGAAGGTGGCAATTGCATACGGAAAACCAACATCACCACAGGTAAAAAGAACAGACATTGCATGATGGTGAACTTTCCAATGAAGTTTAGCTCCATTTTTGTATTTGAGCGGGTTAAAAAATACATAAGTATGTTCCAACTTTTGTTCTGCACCTTTCATACTCTCTCCTCTTCCATGCACTTCCACTCCATTCTCTTTTTCCTCTCCTCATCCAGCGATTTCAATCTTATATTTCCCATTCCATCCTCCCTCCAAACCCTTTCTACCTTCCATACTTCATCCCCTCCCCTCTATCCATACGTCTGTCTATCACATGTTCTAACGTCTCCTCTTCTGTCCTACCAATCCTACATTTCTTTTGAATATCCTCCTCTCCTTTCCAAGATTCAGCAACATTTATGTGTACCTAGTTTCCCATCCTGAATTACGCCAATCTGATCTTTTATTTGTATTCGTTATTGCAAATCTTTCTATGCATCATCATTTACAGCTGGAGGACTGATGGATTCTTGCGCTAAGATTCTCTTATCGCAGTCCGAGTACTCCTACATCAACGATTCCATCATCAGGGTGAACAGAACAAATGATGAAACCTCCTTTGAAACCGAATCCTTTGAGAAAGTTGAAAATGGAAGGGTTTTAATATGCTCTCCGGACACCATCACCTCTTACATCAACAAGTTCTCTCCTGCCCAGGGTGTTGTTACTTCGGTTTGCTTAATCATTTCACTAGCATGCCTTGCTGTTCACATCGTAGTGTACGCATCCCTGAAACAACTACACAACCTCCCAGGAATGAACCTCCTGTCGCTGTCATGTTCCATTTTTGTAGCGCAATTGCTTTTTCTTTCCGGCGTAGAAATTGAGGTACGTGTTTCGTTTCATTTTATCATCCAAATCCTTTAGTGTACATTATTAAGATCGTCGAATCATTGTATTCCAGGAGCCACACGTGCTGTGTGTTGTCATCGGGGCCATAATACACCTGTCGTACCTAGCATCATTCTTCTGGATGAACGTAATGGCGTTTGACATGTGGCGCACCTTCGCATCAGGATCACTCAAGAGGAATATTCCTGGTCAAAGACAACATACATTTATTCGCTACTCCTTGTATGCCTGGCTGTGCCCATGTTTGCTAGTTTCCACCGCGCTGATCTTGGATGCGACCGATGCGATCCCCAAGTTGAGTCCGCGGTACGCGGAACCGTACTGCTGGATCAACTCCAGAATGTCACTGGCCATCTTCCTTGCATTACCACTCTTCATTCTCCTTGTTGGCAATATTATATTTTTCACAATGACCGCTTGCGCTATCAGGAGAGCCACCGCAGATGCAGCCATTGCGGTAAAAGGTTCAACGGCTTCGGAAACGAACCATTACTTCTTGTACTTGAAGTTGGCCTCCATCGTGGGGCTGACATGGATTTTTGGGTTCATTGCTGCCTTGGTCGATCATGAAGTCCTTTGGTACCTTTACACAATCTTGAACGCCCTTCAGGTGCGCATTTCTTATTGACATTTCACTGTTATACCATGCTCCGAAGCCTGTCTAATTAGTTTATTGTTTTCTTTAAGGGTGCCTTCATATTCTTTGCGTTTTCCTTCAAGCGGAAAATACTTTCAATGGCATTGGACAAAATCTGCAAGAAGTCCATGGTGGGAGGAGGATCACGAAAGGAGTTTGAACCGGAGACAACCAGCACAGCCATTAGCATGACTTCGCAAACAAAACGTTGATCCCACTTCAAAATTCGCATAAATATACAGTATACATATTGACTGATGTCAATTGAAATATAATTCAAAACATTGGGAAAATAAAAATTATTGGGCAATTTATTTCTCAATGGCAACGCTAAATAAAAAAGTTTTAAATGTTTATATTGTCCACAAATCACCCCTTAATAAATTAATATTCTATAAGTAGATGAGGTTAAGTACAATAACAAAACGCATATTGCTAACAATTTCGGGTTAAAACTTCGTGTAAATGGGCGTGTCTTTGCATGCAGTATTTATTCATGCAGAGTCAATGTACCAATATTGAACTCCATGGAAACTTTTGCAATAGCAGCATTAAAAAAAAAAAAAAAAAAAAAAAACATCCATGACAACCAGTTCTTCGAATTTGCTACATTTTATCAGAGCTCGTAAAAAAGCATACTTGGCAGAGAAAAATAAAGCAAACATACTTCTTTAAAGTCTCATCACGTATAGTGCAATTTAATATACAATGTGCTGCAAATCTTGTCTGTTTACCAAATAATAAACCACCATTTTGCTAACACCAAGAGACATTCAATAACCTATACTAATTTCCAAAGTACAAAATGATGTTCAATTTTTGTTTCTGTGCCAGCTCAGAGGTAAATTAAGTAATTCAATGGCAGGCGGAGTTTCTCCTTTTTTATTTAAATTTAAGCAACAACGGATGAAAGCCACGTGGGCATGATGTGGGTGACACAGCAAACACTACATTTACTCAAACCACCTAATCTTGCCAGGAAATGCACATTTCCTTCCTCCTTCCGTCTAAACTTCGGTAAACATTTCAGTTTACAAAAAAATGGCAAATGTAAAAGTTGCTATTTTAAACGATTGCCATCTGACTAAAATATTTCTAATCATTACACTATTTATACAATTGGAACCGGTCATCACAAGTGAAGGACAGATCAGTGATGCACATCAACTCCTGGAGAAAGTGGAACTGATGAACGACACTTCATGTCATGAAACCGACTGTTATAATGAATGTTCATGTGACCATAACTGCATTAAGTATGGCGACTGCTGTCACCATATTTTACTGGACTACCTACAAAATTCCACTGCTTCTCCTGAACTAATTCCGCCAACTCCAAACCGATGGAAATGCCTGCCAATCATTCGTGAAAGGGTAGGAATTCAAATTTCCTCTTTCCTTATTGTTGATATAAACCGTACAATATAACGGAAATAATGTACTTGTGCAGGCTGCTTTATGGATTTACATGGTGTCAACTTGCCCTGCTGAATGGCAAGGTGTCCAAGTGGCACTTCGCTGCGAGAAGAGTGTCCAGTTGACCGATTACACTCACACCCTCGATATACCGGTGTTCAGCAACCAATCAAAAAATCTGTATGCTAACATATACTGTGCTGCATGTAACAATGACTCCACGATATTGGCCCCAACTCAACTGAACGTTATATGCAATCCAATGACAATCCAGTGTCAACTTTTGTTGCGAACGGCACGGTACCTGCCCGGTCAACTAAAATGGATATCAGGAAATGTTTCCATTTCGGCAACCATCAACAAATTCCCATCTGAAAGGAAATGCCAGAAATACGTCGATGATTGCCATTCCCAAACTTCAAGTTTGGAAACCGTCGAAGAGAAATCCTACCGCAAGCTCTGTCACATGTACAACGATCCGGTTGAAATTCCACATGAAATTTTCCCAGAAACTAAAGGTATACTGATCACTTAATACGGTACAATAAATCTAATACGAGGACATAGTAGATTAATATCAGCTGTTGTTAATTACAGGTGTGTACAAAAATATACATTGCGCAGCATGTAACGGAGTTCCTATCAACGCATCGCAATGCTACAGGCTTACATTGCACTTGTTTGATTTTGAAACGTTTGACTATCCTTTTTCCCGACCATCCTTTGCAATAATACTCGATTTCGGTGGCGGTGGTAACGTTGGGGAGGAATCCATCTGCGGAGCGGGACAAATGTACGATGTGATTCAGGCATCGTGCATCGACTACTTTTGCGGGAAAAATTACGAAATGGACAAAGATGGCAATTGTGTCCTGAAAACGGATTCACATAACAACACCACTGGTAAGTAAACTATCATTGATACTAACATAATAATAAACCTTACAGGAGCAGCATTTCACGCGCGGTTCACGTTGACGTATCGATGCGTTCGCGTCAACTCAAATCAAACTTCAATAATCTATTTAAATCTAATGTCACATTAAACTTATGTAGAACATTTAAATCTAAGTGCCCAACAACCTCATAATGTATTATGGATTACAGGTGGAGGGTTGATGGACTCTTGCGCCAAAATCCTCTTGTCGCAGTCCGAGTACGTGTACCTCAACGATTCCATCATCCGTGTGAACAGGACAAATAACGAGAACATCTTTGAAACAGACTCCTTTGAGAAAACTGAAAACGGAAGTGTTTTAATTTGTGCTCCTGAAACGGTCACCGATAACGCCGACAAGTTCTCCGCAGCACAGGGTCTTGTTTCCTCGATTTGTTTGATTATTTCACTGATTTGCCTTGCTGTTCACATTCTGGTGTACGTATTACTGCCAAAGCTTCGAAACCTTCCAGGAATGAACCTTCTATCACTGTCATGTTCCATCTTCGTAGCGCAATTGCTTTTTCTTACCGTAGTAAACATTGCAGTACGTGTTCCATTTCATTTTCTTATCCAAAGTCTTTATTGCCTTATTAATTCAGTCGAAACTTTTCATTTCAGGGGCCACACGTATTGTGTGTTGCCATTGGAGCCACAACACACCTGTCGTTCCTAGCATCATTCTTCTGGATGAACGTAATGGCGTTTGACATGTGCCGCACCTTTGCGTCAAAATCAGCCCAGCGAAGTATTCCAGGTCAACAACTCCATATATTTGTTCGCTACTCCCTGTATGCCTGGTTGTGGCCATTCTTGTTGGTTTTCTGTGCGGTCATCTTGGATGTAACCAATGCCATCCCTCAGTTGAGTCCGCGGTACGCGGAACCGTTCTGCTGGATCAACTCCAGAATGTCACTTGGCATTTTTCTCGCATTGCCACTGCTATTACTTCTGGTTGAAAACACCATATTCTTTACAATCACCGCTTACACCATCAAGAAAGCAACTGCAGATGCGGCCGTTGCTGTACGTGGATCCACGGCTTCGGAAAGGACTCTGTTCTTCCTGTACGTAAAGTTGGCCTTCATTGTGGGGCTGGCATGGATTTTTGGGTTCATCGCTGCCTGGGCCAATCTTGAACCCCTTTGGTACATCTTCATCATCCTGAATTCTCTTCAGGTGGGTTGTGCCTCCAGACAATCTTCATATTGCATATTCCAGATATTGACTAACTAAATTCTTGTTTTCTTTAAGGGTGCTTTCATATTTTTTGCGTTTACCTTCAAACGCAGAATATTCTACATGGTAATGGACAAGCTTCCAAAGACATTCACCAAATTCACTTTGGCACATAAGATGAAAACGAAGGAACCAGAGACAACAATGACAAATATCCGCGGTACAACAACAACGGATAGTTTCACTCGCTGAATTAACTGAAGGGAAGATTCTCAAAAATTAAATTGAATAAATAATTGAATGCATATTTTCCAGTACCAACACCAGTCAGACTGTCGAAAATTTATGAGCTCATAAGCAAATGCAATTCACTAATGTACAATTTTCAATTATTAAATGAAACGCATTCATTTCAGCATGGAATGTGAACATTGCAATTTAATGAAATATTTAACAATATATCCATTATTTCGATGCACCATCAACAATATTATAAATTTAAGTGAGTTTGTATCATTGACCAGTCAGCTGGTTTCGTACTGGGAAACTTGCAACATTAATTCTCATTTGAAATTGGTAATCTTATAGCCTTGATTATAGTGAATTAAGATATAACACCGTATAAAATGAAATTATTTGCCTACACAGTTAAAAATTTGTATATTGCATTCCGCAATAAATATTATGAAAATTGAAAACACAATAATAAAGTATT
>JAQFZQ010002303.1:0-14552 GCA_034696005.1 Glomeris marginata
ACTACTATTCGAATGGTGTTCAAATTAACAGAACATTTAAGCCACATTGTAAAATCCAATCTCACAATCCGAACAATGAATTTTTATTTGTTATTTCCATACTCGCTACATTAATATTTATAACACATTCGTCAATACAAATCCACATAATATGATATAAAAGTATATTTTCACACAATGTGTTTCATTATTATATTTACATCAATGTCCGATTATATTTTTGAAAAAAATCAAATTTAAATTGCAGGATTATTCCAGTTGTGGATAGTAAATCTTTTCACAGATCAGCCGAGCAATTCGATATCCTTGTTTCACTGCATGGGGAAAGAAACAATATTTTTTAAATAATCAAATTAAAACATAATTAAATCACAAGAGAAATATACAGAAATGACTTTGATGTAACTATGAAGTCGGAATCTCCTAAATTAAGTAGTAATCAGCATCAATGACACATCCCTGCAACAGAAAAGTATTGTATTACAATATACCACAGAACACAATCATAATTATTATCAAGAGTGTTATTATTAATAGTAGCCAAGCAAATATAATTTGTTATACTATACATATTATACAAGAACGAGGAAATAAACAGACATTTATTGTTACATATATTTGAGGAGTCCTCCAATGTCACAGCTTTTCAATTTTCCTGATCCCATCCTAACACGTATACGTATGGTAGGCCTACAAAAAACACCATAAGCAATATTAAAAAAATTAGTTTGACACTGTATGTACCCTGCCATTATTATGGATAAGAAATAAACTTGGTGTTCCAAAATATCTGATGTGTTATATAAGAGTATATTACATTGTGATCATGAGTATGGACCAATCTGACCCCTATTTAGCTTTTGGAAATCTGCTAAAATGGTATATATTTTAAGATCATAATGGCTGAATTATTTGGTTGAATCTTGCCATGAAGACTGATCTTTGACACCATCATAAATAATTTGTAAAAAGCAAAGTGTATTTGTTACCCACGAATCTAACTACGAAGGATATGACTGAGTAGTCCTCGACCTAATTTAAGAAATCTGATCTGTTAAGTGCCCATGATGTCAAATATGAAATAAAATATAATTACATTTCAGAGCCAAAAATTGTGCTGTAACTTCTATATGGTTCACAATAAAGGACAATATTACTACAGTGAAAACTGTTTATTACCAAAAACATCTTCAAGATTTCTACGTGACAATGTACGAACATCACCGCGTTACAGCGCATCGGTTCACATGTTGCAGTGGAAACTTAAGCACAGCTCTATTATTAGAGAGCAAAAATTGGTAGCAGATTGTAAAGAGCTGAAATGATCAGAGCTTTGTTTTTATAATCAAAATTTACTTTGTGGTAAGAATGTTGTCGCCGCGTTGATTGATCGTGCGAACATTGACCGAAATAACTCTCATCCTTTATCACCATGCGTATGGAAAACCTCTTGCAATGCGTTGGTAAAGTCGAGACTTCTTTCCATAAAAACTTATGCTTTTTGTATCTGCTGTCATCCGACGACAGCCTCCTGAATAATTATTCAGCCAGATTTGAGAGTGTGGCCCTTGGCTTCGGTCACCCGTAAAATGAACTATTCCTCAAAGTTGCGGAAGCCATCATCCCATCAATCTGTCTCTATCATGTTAACTTACCCAAAATGTAGTCTGATAATATCCACTAATGATAATACTAATTGGTTTTAAAGCTAGCTATATCACACAACTAATAATGGGGCAAAGGACATTTCAAGTAATACAGTAGTTTATATATACAGGGTGTCTACTAAACTTCCATTTCAAAACTCCATGTATATTCCCATGGTACAGTATTTTCTAGCATGATTATAACTTTTTCCAAGATAACAAATACATAAAGTGAAAGATAGTTACATAACAAACCACACGAATCTCTTAAAAACTGATGAATAAGTGGAATGAACCAACGAATTTCAAAAGTCTCATGCTTATTTGGTAAATATTTTGTTATAAGCAAATTAGAAGAGGAACACAGAAATGAATAGACGAAATTATGTAAAATGTCAATCAATGATACATTTTCCAGGATTTCAATGACAATACAAAACATTCCAGTATTTCCAGTATCAATAGACACCCTGTATTACTAACCAGAAAATACAAAATGAATAAAAAGTTGGAATATGTAATTGAAAAGTTTGAGTGGAATTTAAATTCTTGCACTATTACAATTCAAAACTTGTAGTTCTCAGATGTTATAGCATATGACATTCTAAGTATGATTTTGTACAGTGATATTTCAATAGAGGAGTTAGTATATTAGTTGGAATGTTTGAACTGCTGTTTGAACCTCAGACACTTTTTTACTTTGTCACTTGCCAGGGTTAGTCTACTGAGTGTGAAAGCACTTATTTATGCTCTTCCTGCTCGGTTCATTGGCGTAGTGTTTTTTTGTTGTGTGTGTATGTCTATTTCCACATTTTTTGAAACATTTTTCTTCTTGTTATTGCACATGTGTAATACTGTAATATTATGATATGCAGTTTAGACTGCTTACAGGGGTTGCCTTGGTATCATGTTACTTAGTCTTTTGGTGCATTGGCTCAAACTTTTTCTTTATTTTATACTTTTGAACACAAGTCCCTCCTCTTGGCTCTCTGCTGATATATAACCAAAGGCACAGAGCACACGGCCAGTAAGCCAAGTATTTTGGCAGGATAGGCAGCAGACCTTCGGCACACCACACTTGTCGGTGGTGTTGCATGAGCCGATGGCTTCCTAACAAGTCCTCTAAAATAGTTGCCATATATAAACCGAAATATACCAACCTAATAGTGGGGTGAAAGAAGAAAGTGGAGAAGAAAGCAATGACTGCCTGGAATTGGAAGTTTCTACTTCTGGCCGTGATCTTCTTCTGCTCTGCTACAAGAGCCCAGGAAGAAGAGGGAACGGAGTACGATTATGAAGAAGAAATCCGAACTGTCTTTGATCCAACAACCAATGGGGAACCAGTGGAACCAGGGATTGTACAGCCAGTAGCACCAGGTACCTAAATCACAAATCAAAATTATTGCACCAAGTATACAGGTTTTCAATAACAATTCATGAAAATTCACTGCCTTACAATGTCCACCTGGAAAATCATCTAAACTTGCATTAATATGGAGCTAAATAAATTGCTTCCCAATAGTATACTTCTTTACAATAAGAATTACAAACAAACTTTCATATGCAGGGTGTCTACTAAACTAGCATTTCAAAATTGCAGTATTTTCAATGATATATGTATAACTTTTTCCAGGACACAAAATATGTGAAGTGAAAGATAATTACATAACAAACCACACTAATCCCTTAAAAACTGATGAATAAGTGGAATGAACCCATTGCATTTCAAAAGTACCATAAACGAAATTATGTAAAGAGTCAAAAATGATACATATTCCAGGATTAAGAAAACAATTCCAGGATTTCAAGGACAATAAAAATTCAAGTATAATTCCAGGATTTCCAGTAACTGTAGACACCCTCATATTATAGTACTGAATTATTTTTGGACACATTGAAAATT
Source organism: Glomeris marginata (assembly GCA_034696005.1). Classification (NCBI taxonomy): domain Eukaryota; kingdom Metazoa; phylum Arthropoda; class Diplopoda; order Glomerida; family Glomeridae; genus Glomeris; species Glomeris marginata. Next base: position 3,550 of record JAQFZQ010002303.1, read on the forward strand.
CCCTTTCCTCAATTCCTCATTTTCTATTATTATTTCCGGTCTAAACCAAAATAGATGCATTTTTACTAAGTTAAAAATAACTTGCACAACTTGAAAAATTAGTATTGAAAAAAAAAATTGTTATTGTACATATTTAACAATCCACTTGTATTTGCATTATTTTTTAGTCTTTCAGGCCTATAGTAAAACTTTAAAATATACATTTTTTATGTAATTCGATATTTCATTGTGAATGATTGGTTTTGTAATTTATAATATAGTATCAAACGTTCATAACTTGCAATTGCATTGTATAGTATTGTAGTTTTTAATTTGTTAAACAAATGCCATGCGACTAATCATTAAGTGCAATGTTTCACAACTGTTTTTGCAAAATTCCTAAATCGAGGAGTTGTAAATTGTTTCAGCTATAGTCTAGATATTAAGTTTCTTGACAAGTTTAAAGGAAGGTAGATAACAATATTTGGTGGTTCGGCCATTGACTTTTTTGTGGTGTCTGCGGGAGGACACTTTCAAGACTTTGCACTTACTAAAAATGAAAGATCTTGATTTTTGTAAAAACAATATTATTTTAATGTATTCTTGATAAACCTATTTATGCAAATTGAATTAACATTATATACATATAACTTTCATTACAAAAATAACTTGTGCAAATCTGGGATGTATTTTATAAATCCTATCATATATGATTTTATGAATTAACTATATTTAAAAAAATAGCTTCCGGTTTGTTATACTTCTGGAGTTTGAACTTGCAATGAAATTTTATAGCGTTTTCAGAAAGTGAATGCCCTTTTGGTGGAATCTCAAAGAGTAAAGTCTTATAATTCTTGAAAATACATGTCTGAATGTATATATGTATATACATCAATAATATTTTCCTAAGATTTAATTATCAAGATTGTGTTTCTAGTAAACAACCAACAAATGCTAACTTGTGAATGTAAATTTTAAATGTTGACTATGTAAAAATGTTGGGTTTTAAAGTGTTGAAGCCATGGAATTAAGCCTTGCAGCTGTTTAAAACTGATTCACATTAATTTACTGTACAAGGAGAAACTAATAATAAACTCAAGTGTTTTCTTTTTCCATTATGCTCACTTACAAAAACGAATTGCATTAAAATATTGTTATCATGATTTCAGATTCTGCTGCCTCATCAACATGTATTTTTGAGGGGCAAACCTATCAAGATGGTGATACATGGAACCCAGACACTTGCACATCTTGTAGATGCACAGGAGGAGACATTGCCTGTGAAACCCAAGAATGTGCCCAAATATCATGTCGTTCCCAGTATATACCACTTGGTTCCTGTTGTCCTGTCTGTGGTGGTAATATACTAAAATTTACATTTCCATACTCAGCTGGTCAATGAGACAAATATAATTTTTTAATAGTATCATGTCATTAAATAACTGTTCATCATTAATGACAAATGGACACCAAGTTCTATATCACATAATACGAATTATTATTTAAACAGCCTAGACTTAATAAAAATCAAAACCAGACAGAATAATTCTTTAAAATGGTAATGTAAAGTAGTTATATATTTGAGCCAGCTGCATGTCATACTTGGCCTTAAAACTTTTTCCCATTTTTAATCTACAGAAGAAGATTTGCCTACTGTAACAGGAGAGGAGGAGGTTGATGTCGAGGTAACCTTCAGTGTAACCATATGATAATTGATTGCGCAGTAGTGCTTGGAACACTTGTGCCTGTTAATCTTCATTTACATATTGTAAATCACTTGAATTGCATATATTAATAAACAATTAATTACATTTCCCTGATTACCATTGAATTCCAAACACTAGCATATCAACAGTATCATTTTGAACATTTCAGAAAACGTTTTAATATTACTTTTTAACAGCCCGGTGTAAATGGAAACACAGGAGGACCAGGAGAAGCTGTTTACCCACCTGAAGTTGAAACCCCTATTTATCCTTCCCCAAGAGTATAATATACATTTTTATTATCCTGTATATATCCTGATTCTTCATATTCAAACATTGAATCTAATCTGTAAATTACCCATATGCAGGGTGAACCAGGGGAACAAGGACCTCCTGGAAGACCTGGAGACCGAGTATGATAATTACTTCATTATTTATTTTCAGGTACTAAAAGCAAATATTTCTGGTATTTAACTCTAACTGAATTGCTTAGGGTTTTCAAGGAGAACCAGGAATTCATGGGAGTCCTGGAAATCCAGGTCCACCAGGCCCACCTGGAGATGTGAGAGACTAATAATTATAATAATAATGTTATTCCGTTTTAAACATTTATTATTACATACAGTATTTTAATACCAATATTTTGTCAGCCAACATCACTGATATCCCAACTTGCTACTTCCGGTTCCTCTGACAAAGGACCAGGACCTGATCCGTTCCAATTTTTGCAAGCCCAAGTTGTATGTACATCTGTTTTAATTTCTTATATTACCAATTGATTTTGGGAACTTATTTTGATTGTTTTATGCAAATTTACAAATTTAGGGTCCAGTTGGTCCTCGTGGGCCATCTGGCCCTCCAGGTCCACCGGTAAGTTCATTGAATGTTCAATCATTTCCTAATGATTAGCCACGTAAAATTGAGGTTGTACATTTTCATTGTTTTGGTGCAGGGACCACAAGGATTCCAGGGTATTCGTGGTGATTCTGGAGATGTTGGTCCTTCTGTAAGTACTTTCCCACATATTTCTGTACTTTGTACCATTAAAAGTGCCTATCCCATATTGTTCCTTGTTGTATTTGATAGGGACCACCTGGGCTTGCAGGTCCACGTGGATTACCAGGTCAACCAGGAAAAGATGTAAGTGCATAACTATAGGGCTTTTATGTACTTCTTAAAGCAAATGTTGTATGTCCTAATGTATTTTAAAATCTTGTTTTTATAGGGTCAACCTGGTGAAGATGGTCAACCTGGTGCACTTGGTGCTGCTGGTCCTCCCGGACCACGTGGATTACCAGGAATGCCTGGTTTGCCTGGAATCAAGGGACACAGAGTATGTACTAACAAACTTTCGCATTTTGAAACTCAAATATTTCCTCATTCAATGACCAGTTCAATTAAAAAGCATTTCTATTTCTGCAGGGATTTTCTGGATTAGATGGAGCTAAGGGTGAACAAGGACCTGGTGGTGAAAAGGTGCAATTGGATCCATTACAAAATGCTAACATATTAATGAAAGAATCACATTTCATCAAAAGTTTAAATTAATCAATAGGGATCACCTGGTTCATCAGGGCCAATGGGACCAGTTGGACCAATGGTATGAATAGTAGTTAACTATACTCTACAAAAACAATTATGTTACTTGATCCTCCAATGATATTTTAAACGATTTCAGGGAACTGCTGGCCCCAGGGGTGAAAGAGGCCGAGAAGGTCCTCCAGGTCCAAACGTAAGTAAGAAAACAGGTGCTGAATTTGTTTAGTCTGACTTTATTGCCCCATTCTAATTGAAAAATCTGGTTTTGGACAGGGTCTACGTGGAATAGATGGAATTGCTGGCCCTCCTGGACCACCGGTGTGTTAGATATTATTATAATTAAGTAATTCAGCTAGTTACATTTAAACAATGACAACATTTGTATCGATTTTATTGCGGAACAGGGTGCAGTTGGCAGACCTGGCCCACCTGGGTTTCCAGGATCACCTGGTAACAAAGGTGATCTAGGAGCTCAAGGCCCTAAGGGAAGTCAAGGGTTGCAAGGTCCTCGAGGAGAAGGTGGCAGACCAGGGTCTCCAGGAGAATCAGGGGCAATGGTAACATAACGTACTACAAGACATGAACATAATTAATTTCCTGTTATTGCTGACTAGAAATGTTCATTGCAAATTTCAGGGACCTCCAGGAAAAGATGGTGTACCAGGTGAAAAAGGCTCTCAGGGTGATGCTGGTGCTGCCGGCTCACCTGGATTTCCAGGAGCACGAGGAGCTCCCGGCTTATCAGGAAGCCCTGGTTTAACTGGTCCCAAAGGATCTCCAGTAACATTTATAATAAAACGTTTATATCATTTAATTTCAAATCGATTTTGTGTATTTTACTTTCATAAATGAATACAGGGAATACCTGGAGAACCTGGATTCAAAGGCGAACAAGGACCTAAAGGTGAGACTGGCGGTCAAGGTCCCAGAGGACTTCCAGGAGCAGCTGGGTCTTCTGGAAAGCGGGGCAAAACGGGAACGGCTGGACCCCCTGGACCGGCTGGGCCTCCGGGTGAAAGAGGAACTCCCGGTCAAAGGGGTCTTCCGGGTCCCGATGGCCCTGCTGGAATGAAGGGAACACCTGGAGACCGAGGTCCTCCAGGGGCACAAGGAGAAAGAGGAAAAGTAGGTGATCCTGGAAGACCAGGACCACCGGGTCTGCAGGTAGAGTACAGGAATGATGTGAAACTGCGTGGCATGGGCATTTGCAATAATCATTGAGTTTTAAGGGCCTGAGAGGATTAGTTGGACGAACTGGTCCTCCTGGACGTGATGGTAAAGAAGGACCTCGTGGTCCTCCAGGAGCTGATGGGAAGCCGGGTGAGCAAGGTCCCATTGGTATTCAAGGTCTTCCAGGTCTTGTTGGAAAAACTGGAGATAAGGGACTGACGGTAAGGAAAATCTTCTACTTAAATTGTCTTTGGTAAAGTTAAATTTATAAGGAAATTCTTACAACAGCAATAATTCATTTCCTATTTAGGGAGAACCTGGCAAAGATGGTGATACTGGTGCCACCGGTCCTACTGGACCACGTGGTGATCCTGGCAAAGATGGTGTCACAGGCTCCTCTGGTCCACCTGGACCTCCGGGAGACAGTGGCGAAAGAGGTGCTCCTGGTCAACCTGGTGCAAGAGGTTTCCAGGTACATGAGGCTTTAATATGATTGAAGTTATTAAAATCCAAACAAAAACAATGGACATAATATTGGTTTCCTTTGTAATTTAGGGATTGCCTGGAAATGCTGGCAATACTGGTGCTCCTGGAAAGGATGGTGAACCTGGTGTTGGTGGACCACCAGGACCACCTGGTATTTCGGGTGCAAGAGGAGAACGTGGTTTCCCAGGTGAAAGGGGAATTGCTGGACCATCTGGACTACCTGGTGCTAGAGGTGAACCTGGAGCAGCTGGAAATGATGGACTTCAGGGTCTTGCTGGAGAAAAGGGCATGAAAGGTCACGCAGGTCCTGCCGGTTTAGTGGTACGTTGCATCATGATGTTCCTATTACATTGTGATGTCCTTTATGGTCTGTGCAATTTACATTCTTTGTGGATTTCTTACTAATTTATGATTGGTAATTCAGGGTCTACCAGGTCAACGAGGTCAAGCAGGTCTTCCTGGCTCAAAAGGAGACCGTGGTGACGTTGGTGGCCCCGGTCCTGAAGGACCACCTGGTGCACAGGGTGAACGAGGACCTCAGGGCCCTGTTGGTGCACTTGGACCTCCTGGTGAACCAGCCGAGAAGGGAGATACTGGCCCACCAGGTCCCCCAGGGGAACCAGGAGCTGCTGGGGCTCCTGGAGAACGAGGGCCCATTGGGCAACAAGGGTTACAAGGCTTTCCTGGTCCTATGGGTCCAGCTGGTTTGTCGGGAATAAAGGGAGAGAGAGGTTTGACCGGAAATAAGGGTGAACAAGGCAATGCTGGACCTGTTGGAAATAGAGGAGAACCTGGATCACCGGTACCACAATGGTCCTACTGCAAAATTGGAATGGGTTTCCTGAATTTTGTTGCTTTTTCAAGGGCATACAAGGACTGACTGGTTCGAAGGGTGCAAGAGGTGAGACTGGACAGAGAGGAGAAGCAGGAATTGGAGGTCCACCTGGAAGACCTGGTGACCCAGGAAGAGAGGTATAAATTCCCTTAAGTCCTTCCATAATTGCCGTGTAATTAATACGAAATACTTCATTACAGGGCACACCTGGTAACACAGGACCAGCTGGTACAGCAGGTTTGCCTGGAATCAAGGGAGCAGCTGGTGAACCTGGACGCCTTGGACCTGCTGGTCCTCCAGGCAACCCTGGTGCCCCAGGACCAGAAGGCTCAAAGGGTGATGCTGGAAGCGAAGGACAACGGGGTCTCCCAGGACCTGTTGGTCCCAGTGGTCCTCAAGGTGACCGAGGACTTCCTGGTTTACCTGGAAGTCCTGGTTCAGTTGGTGCAAGGGGATTACGTGGATCACCTGTAATTAAAGGATTGTTGCTCTAACTGTATGTTCCAGAAAGTAACTTCATCTGTTTTTACAGGGTGAAACTGGCCCTCAAGGAAAGAAAGGAAATGATGGATCTCCAGGTCCGCATGGTCCAGTTGGACCTCCAGGACCAACGGGACAACCGGGTGACCCTGGCACTGAGGTAAATGACTAATTGATTCTAGATGTTTGCCAAATTTACATACACTAAACATTGATATTCATCATTTAAGGGTGCACCAGGCAAAGAAGGACCACCAGGCATTGCAGGTCGAACTGGTGATAAAGGCCCTGCTGGTCCACCTGGCCCTGCAGGACCCAATGGTCAACCAGGATTACCAGTAAACAGCTCATCACCTTCATCTTCTCATAATATTTATTCCTCTACTGTAATGCATATTTATTGTTTGATGCATAGGGACCTAATGGACCATCTGGCCCACCAGGCCAAACTGGTGAGAGAGGTGAAAGAGGAGAAACTGGGCCCGTTGGTGTTCCTGGTCCACAAGGGCAACGCGGTCAACCTGGACCAGTAGGCTTAATTGGCATGAAGGGTGATCGTGGTACTCTTGGCGAGAAAGGTTCCAAAGGACACCGAGGCTTAATTGGACTTCAAGGATTGCCTGGACCTCCAGTAACTTTCTTTTTTTATTGATTTGATAACTCTGGTACATACCATGCATTGAATTTTTGTTTTGTAACTTTAAGGGTGCATCAGGTGACAAGGGTATGATTGGAGCCCAAGGAAATAGGGGTGAACCTGTGAGTGGAAACTTCATTTCCTCCTGTTTTCCATACACAGTGTATTAAAATTGAAACTTGTACAGGGATCTCCAGGTCCTCGCGGGTTGCGGGGATTGGATGGATCTCAAGGCCCGCAAGGCATTTCTGGACCTCCAGGGGCACGTGGTCCACCTGGAGATTCTGGAAAAGATGGAACACCGGGTCCCCCAGGACCACCGGGTCCTCCTGGACCACCTGGTGACACTATTGGATACGATGCAGCCGCTCTTGCAGCACTTCTTGGGCAGGGTTCAGTTAAGGCATGTGTCATTCCTACATTATTTCTACTTACTGTATTACGTATAAAATAAATTACAGTAATGATACTTTGTAACACAGGGTCCTGATCCAGCAAGTGGTGATGAGCCGGCTAGAATATTTGGACCAAACATTGGGGAAGAGGAACAGAAGAGGTTGATAGTGAAAGCTTACGAGGAATTGGTTGGGAGGTTTGCGAAGTTCAAGAAGCCGAACGGTGAACGGGATGCTCCGGCGAAAACTTGCCGAGATCTGGCGGTTGCATATCCAGAATTCAGAAGTGGTATGTCTTTAATACTTAAATGTTTTGTGTCTTATTTGAGTTTCTATAGTTGTTTTCTGTGAAAATAAGGTGACTATTGGATCGATCCGAACCAAGGAGATGTCAAAGATGCCATTCTGGTTTATTGCGATATCCACGAGCGCGCTACTTGCATCTACCCTAAACCTGTTGAAGTTAGTATCTATATTCTTTCCCTTAATTTCCCAGCTTTTCCATACTTAACTTGTGTACATTATTAATGACAGGTTCCTAAGAAGCGTCACTACACAGGAAAACCGAAATACACATGGTTTGGAGGAGAAATGGAAGGAGGTTTCACGGTAATTTCACTAACTATTCAATTTAAATTGATAAATATAAGTAAATAATGCAACTAAATAAATGCAAACATTTATTTTCAGTTCACCTATAAATCTGACAGTGCTCAACTGGCTTTCTTGCAAATCTCAAGCACACAAGCAAGGCAAAATGTGACTTACCATTGTAGAAACTCTGTTGGTTCCTACGATGCCTGGGACAGGAATTACAGTAAAGCTGTCAAATTCATGTCTTGGAATGACAAGGAACTGAAAGCAGAAGGAAACCACATGTTCACTTACAAAACACCCATTGACGAATGCCAGGTAACTAATCTGCTACCTAACATATGGTGTTAAATGTAATTTTAAAATTGGCTAGAATATATTTAATAACCAGTGGATTATTTATTGTTTCAGTACAAGAGAACAAAGTGGCAAAGGACTGTATTTGAATATGTGACCGATGTAACTCAACGTTTGCCAATACGTGACATTGCACCATATGATATTGGAGGAGATGATCAAGAGTTTGGACTAGAAATTGGACCAGTCTGCTTCTCGTAATAATTAATCTAACCATAACTGTGTTCTTGCGTATACTTTTCACTCATCTTTTATTACTTGGACTATTTTAAACCGTTTGGGTCATGCAGTTTTTTTTACTATTGTTAATTTTAAATATTATTGTGGTAGTATTGATCATGAATCATTGGGCATAATTGTTATGTTGCTAAATTTTTGTCCGTTTTCCACAGTGAACATATGCGTGTTTTTATAAGACTGTCATTTTGAATAAAATTCGCGCAATTTAACTTGTATCTATAACTGTTTACAATTACTTCATTCGCGGTGGAAACTAAATTAAATGTCATACTATTAAAAAGTTGTCTCGTAATAAATTCAATAATTGTAGGAACATATAATCACCCAAAACACAATTTGGAAATAATTTTATCAATTTTATACATACCATAACAATATCCAGCATAATAAATCGATTTTATGTTTCTAATGACAAATTTGAACAGTAATTTCTCCATTAATTAGCATGACATTAGAATTGTGAAAAATAAATAACCCGTAAATTTTCTTACTGAAGCCCGGGCTTCTATTCAAAATAAACCGGTTTGCTTACATTGGAAACCGGTTTTTAATTGGACCCCGGCTTATGTTAGAAAATTTACCGTAATTGTTATTGAATGGACTGAAGAAATGCATGAACATCGAAAAGTTAAGCCTAACCTTGCAAGATTTAACTTCATTTAATCAAAATTGAGGTTAATTAGAGTAAGTTAGTAGCTCTTAATTATCTACTGGTAGTTACGCTATTTTATACACCTTTTGGCTATGATTAAACTTGATTAAACCAAGATTAAACCATTAAAATATCACTGTCATTACCTGCGTAGTGAAAAACGCTTTGCGATCCTCTTTCTCTTGCAATCATAACTGCGTCATTCCTGAATCTGTAAATCACACGCGAGCTGGACAACACAACGGAAATCGCTATCAATTACTTCAATTATCGCAAAACTGGAGAAATTATCGTAATAATAAACAAATTAAACTTCGCGCGTGACACACATCTTCACTTGGATGAGTCAGGTGCCATTATGCCAATTAAACACGTCAAATGCCAATCCGAACCAATCATACCTTTCCTACACTTACATCCGCCAATGATCGCTTGGCATGACGTCACAACTCCGTACCACGTACACTTTTTCGCAACTGGTTTACCAATAACTCGTGAAAAAATTGTTAAACGCGGCAGATCGATTAAAGAAATTAACGCGTATGTCGATATATTCTCTTCTAGGTTCTTATATAGATTTTGAAAAGGGATAAATGAGAGTAGTACCATTGGTAGTACTATTATTGTAAGGGATGAGAACGGTGATTGGCAACAGCGTTAGCCATTTCGCAGTGCTGCGAGATGGAAGCCGCTTTTGGTTGCTGTGCTTGTCTACGCTCGATGATTGTCGTCGTGTTTTTCTAACTAGGTGAATATCCAGTGGTGTAGTCGTTTTAAGGGTGTTTTGCTGGACATTTGATCTGGGAAATCGGGCTTTTTGTCGGTTGGGACGATCGACTAATCGGCGTTCAATCTGGGTGCTGTTCGTTAAAATCGCCTGAACGCCGTACAAAAAATTTGGACTGAAAATCAGCAGTACGGACCTATAATCATGTTTGTCGTGTGGATGCTGCTACACCGATTGCCGATGCAATGAGACGCAAGCAGTGTGCGTGTCTTAAAACTAGACGTAGGAGAATTTACAGACTTTAGAAAGAAAGACGGTGCGAATTGTAGTGGTAAGTAAATTGAGTGTATGGTGCGCCATCCATGCGCAATTTTCATGCGCCTTTTATTGTGTCGTCTTGTTGTGTGCGTTAAATAACCAATGTGCCGTTACAATTAATATCAGGTCACGCCTAATAATCACAGACTTGGATGTTCCTCACGTGTGTCAGATGTTAATTTGATTGTTCTCTTACTTCTCGCAGCTCAAATAAATATATGAAGTTTAGGTGAGGTCAAAAAGGAGACAATTCACCAAAAACAACTGAAACACTGAACAGCTCAATACGTACTTTTAAATGTGATTAAAACATGAATTAACACCTTGTTTTACCTTGGTTTTACCATGTTTTACAAGGTTTTACTTAGGAGATTTGTTATATATGTATAGGGAATTTTGCTTGGCAGTTTTCCCAAGTAAACTGAATTACAGAGGCACTAAAATTATACTAAAATGGCAAGTTGAAAACAATGTAGTAAAATAAACTTAGAAATGAATTAGGTGTATTAATGCATAGTTTATTCAGCTGCTTTATTTGGTGAATTACTACTGTCAGTATATTAAAAGTTGTAGTGTGAATTAATTTGATAATGCTAATTCAGTTTTCTATTGGAAAAATTTAAAATAGGAAAGTATGTATAGTAACAAAATGTGAACATTGATAGAAAATTTCCTAAATAAAGTAAATAATATTGCACCTATTACTATCTAGGAAAATCAGAGTCTAAATTAAATTTAATCAGGGAAAACCATTTGTAAAATACTAAATATATAATGTTTTATGTGATAATTTAAAACAAAAATAAGTTGGTGTTTGTAAGAACTTGGATGCATATCTAGATAAGGATAGTTGACATTATTTATATAGTAATTTAAATACTTTTGAAT
>JAQFZQ010002304.1:0-14551 GCA_034696005.1 Glomeris marginata
ATGAAACTAAATAATTAATATCTGTGGCAATAATGCTTCAAATGGTCTCAAATTTTCAGACAATGTTCCTAAATTAGCGGCAATCAAATGCTAGTTTTTCCAGGGTATGTTGTAAAACCTTGTCAGTTCACCTTTAACTGATTATATTAAAAGTGTGTGTGCATGTGGGGAAAAACTAGTAGCAATTCAGATTTCCTATTGTGTATAATGAAACCACTTTTAAGGGAAATTGAAGTAGTTAGAAATACGTATACTGTATATGGTACAATAGGTTATTTACTAGTTTGCTAACAGAGGTTTGTATGTTAACTATGTTATTTCACATGAAAGAAAGTGAAACTAATTTTTTCCCTTCAGACGAGTGGTTATAAAGATTTTAAGTTGTTCAACACCGCTCCCTTGTGCTCTCGTTTTATTGTCATGCATTTTCTGTGGGTTGCTCGCATGCAAAGTGTTTCTACTCTCGTTGATAACCTAAAAGACACTCCTCATGCATTACCATGTGTGAAAAGTTTAAAGCCCTGAACGAGGAAAGCAGCAACAATTTAGCAACGCGTACTCCAAGTTGAGTAAGTAAGTACTTGTTGGGAGGAAAATGTGAATAAGATGAAGGCCACAAAAATATGTGTACTCATTTGAACTGGGAATGCTTCAAGTTTTGTATACATAAGATATCATCGGTTGTAGGGTTTTTTGACAGCTCATGTTGCGAACATTTCTTATAATAGTGAGTCGCAGCTGCACCTCTGGCTCTCACTCACAATCTCTTGGCCCACCACCTCCACCAACAAGTGAAAAAGTACTCAATGGATTTGGGCACACCATTAGGCCCCCATTGTTAGCTCACTTTGAGGCACCTACCCATTTTAAACATGCCGTGAAACTCAACTTAACCATAGATATCCTTCAACAATTGAAACCTCAGCTGGCCACAATTAGGTTCACACAGGAAGCACTTGTTCAATCTTTTAACTCACAATACATTATGTAGGTATACTATCTCTATATTTTTTACACATACCCTATGTTGGTGTACGCATTAAGAAACTGTGTTCTGAAAATGACAAACTGTTTAAGGTTGAACATCGGTCCGCCATTTTGTTTAGTGGGTGGGGCTAATCGGCAGAAGGTGGTTGCAGTATAAAATCTGTAATAAATAACCAACGTATGTTAAACGATCGCAATAAATGCTATTAAACAAGTGATAACCTTACCGTTTTTCGGAAATTTTATTTTGATTTTTACATCCACTGTAGCGGCTACAATAAATCCCGAAATTAGACGACTTTCTCGAAAATTGTAGCACATTGCTGGCTGAAACTCCTGAAATACAACTCCAAAAAATAAAACCTTATGCACATAAATAGTGCCTTTTGTTGCGGTTATAGTGGAACCTTTGTATTGATTTTACGACATTAGGTTAAAAAGTCATTTTGGTGTCATTTTGGTGACGCATCTTAGAATTTAATTTGCATGGAAAACGAACCCAAAATCGTGTTTGAATTAATCGAGAAAGTAAATTGACTTTTATGTTTCTTGCAAAATGGCAAGTAAAAAACTTCGTCCGTCGCTGAGCATCATCGGTCAGAAATCGTTTAACATAATCGTAGAAAACGTGAAAATTCAAAACCATTCCTTCCAGGAACGTGTGGTCGATGACAACGCTGACGTGAAATGTGCCATTATTTAATGTTTACCAAAGATATTGTTATTACAGTAAAACCTGTCTATGGTGGAATGTCAAGGGAAAGGACAAAATTTCCACCATAGAGAGGTTATTAAAAAAAAAAACATTTATAATGCAGTCTACATGGTTCCACATAAAATCGAAATTTCCAGCATAGACAGGTTTCACTGCATAAAATATAAAACGGTATTAGTCATATTGGCCAATATTCTCATGGTTTATAGCAAGAAGCTAGTTTAGATGAGTAATTTAGGCACAATTATATACACGAGATATTGTTATGGGGGCTGTATCTGAAATTGTTTGTTGGCATGTAATATTTCAGACCAACTCTCACTTTCACTGCTCTTTGTTCGAGTTGTTATTGTAACAACGCCTTTAGAAAGTTGAATAGTGTTTCATATGCACACCATTTTCAGCTAACCGGTTTGTCAAAGAAACTTATGTCAATGTGCTTACATTTGCATGAAAGGGTGATTTGTTTCACCCAGGTTATACTGTATGACTTTTGCGAAAAATGAGCTACTTTGTGGTATGTTGTATATATAAATAAATATACATGTTACTTGTTATGCATAGTAGGAGAATTCTTATCGAATAATTTATGTCATGAAATGTATGATTTATAATCTGTTCTGGTTGAACTTGTGGTCAGCTGTTACGTGACAACTTTTGTTTTCCGATATTGAAATAAAAGATTGTTACCCATGAAATATTTTTGTAGGTCAGGTATTGAAATCTAGAAATAAACATCCCTATTGAACTTTATTTGTGAATTACTGTTGCTTAGAAGCTATCCTGTTATCTGAGTAAACTGACTACCGCAGCACGTTCCGAGCCAGAGCAAAGTCAATCAGGAGCAATTTAGCAATGCACATCTGTCTTGACAGTTGATATTTATCACTTTGTGTCAAGTAAAACGTGAAGACAGCTTGAGAACCTGATGATTCTAAATTGGTATGCGTAGCGTGCTACGTACTGCTTACCGTATTCTTCCAACATTGATTTCATTTATTGGAATAATCCTGCTTATAGGATTATTGTGGGCAGGATTATTCCAATAAAGTAACTGAATGTTAACCCACTATTGATAAAAGTTCATGTACTGAATTCGACTTGTGAAATAATCCCGGTATGGTACTGTCCTTTCAAAGAAAGATTGAGCTATAGGACGGTGCTCATTTGATGTTTTGAAGGGGTGCACGGCTGCAAGTGCGCAGGCTATGATGTGCAATGATGAATGCCTCAAACTACAGCAGTGCACCCCTTCAAAACATCAAATGAGCACCGTCCTAGCTCAATCTTTCTTTGAAAGGACAGTAACTATAACTCCGCGTTGGTTGCAGATTATAATGCAGCAAACCATTTGTTTCTATACATTAACATTCTAAAATGTTATTAATATTAATATTATAAAGTGTAGCCATCATTTCTGGACACCTTTGTCTAATTCAAGCAATGATACAGATTATTATAACTTTCGCGTGCTTGTGCGAAACCACCTAAGGTAAAATTATTATTTGCAAAACATTGTGCATCTGTAATATTTAAATTATATTATTGAGTGTGAAGTTATACTATGTAACATTGTTTAGTGCTATATTAAATGGTAATTTAGGGTATGCCGCACATTAGCATGTGCATGCGCTGTTGCTGTTACTGTTACTATTACTATTACTATTTTACTGTTACTGTTAAATGGTAATTTCGATTTTATGTTATTTAGGTATATACTATAGTCACAGTGCCGTTACAAAGCACACATACAGTATATGTGTGTGCTGTTAAACCAACAAATGCAAATGTCTGATTGACATGTGACATGTTTTTTGGTAATTTACGGGATCCATATGTCACAGGGATGTTAAATTTCCTACACGGAAACGACACCGCAACTTAATTTACGAGTAATACCCAAGAACAAACAATAAATTTGTCATGCAGGCTAAAATTGAATTAATGTGGCGTTACTAAAAACACAATGCAAACTTCGAGGTCCTGATTTGTGTTTGCGCCCAGGGCGTGATTTCCCACGTGAAACTACATACATATGCTGAATAAACATGGAAATGACAACCGGAATTAGCCATGCATGTAACTTGAATCATTTCCCCAGAGCAAATAATTATCGCTTTTCTACGTGATTTTTCCCTTTTTCCTCTCTTTGTTCGCATTATCGACTGCCAAAAACTTGCCATATATGTACCTTCGCTATAGGACAGACACCAAATGATGATTATGATGAGCTGTTCTGTGGAAGGTCACGTGCTAACATCACCCCTAAAGTGTTTCATAATGCCCAGCTGTCCTACTTCAATCTTTGCAATGTTCGCACGCAAAAACCCCATTCATCATTGTGGCAGGTGAGTCAGGATGGTGTTAGTGTCTGGGCGCCATTTTGATGCCACAAAGCCAACAAAAAATTCACGTAATAAAGTTATATGCTGTCAATTAGGTCAAATAATCTATCAGATGATTCGAAACATGCATCATTAATGATGGTAGACCATAGAACCTGGACAAGTTAGTGATGGATAAGTTTAAGTAGCGCTGGAGTCGGGAACAAGATGGCCGACTTTTTTCAGCGATGTTGTTAGCATTTTTGAACTTTTATAACTCAAAAATGGCTACACCGATCTTCTTCAAAATTTAAATACAGTTTGGTAACATCATTTCCAACAGAAACTAATGTCTACATATCAGTTCCCTATATACCGCAAAATTCAGCCGAAGCGGTTTTCAGTATCCGCGGCTATCTGCGAAACCGAGAGCTGCTATACAACTTTCTGTTAATAGTGCCATATTGTAATTTTAGAAATGTTAGTTCATTAGTCACTTGTATAATTTGTATACTGTAGTAGGTTTAAGAATAATCTGGATAAGTATTTGATGCATTCAATAGGATGTAAAGTGTACTACAACCGCATTATACATACATCTTTGTATCGTATATTGTATGGTGTATTGCATTGTGCACTGCAATGTATATTGTTGGAAACTTATGTAAAGTTTTGGGAATAAATACACTGAATCTGAATAAAACAATCTACAGTATGTCACTGACCCAAACATAAAAAATGGAATACTTAATTGTTTGAGTTTGCTTACGATACTGTGAAAACAAAGAAATGATTTTGCTGAAAAATAATATTATAAAACAGTGAAATTGTACATCAATGTGTCAGTAGTGTATAATATCGATTCCAGGAAATAATTATAACTTTGTATAATTTGCCTATATCTTGCTTATGGTATAGGTTGATCGATAGAAACACCATAATTAATATCCTATTGTGAGTGCATTTTGCATTAATGCAGATATTGATCTGTAATTTGAACAAGTGCTTTCACTAAGTACTCAAATTCGTAAACACATTTGCATTCTGCAATAATTTACAAATTGTCATTATTTGACATAGGTACACACAAATAACATTAACAGATCAATTTTTACTGCATGTTGCACTTTTTGCTCTTCCAATATCTCAATACAAAATAATATTTTTAATAATACCTTATTATGAAATCAGCTAGTACAAAAAAATTATGTTTTACATATTAATACATGCATTCCCATTAAATATTCCGGATTCGACCGATTGGAATTTATTGTTGATCAGCGTTAACATGAGTTATATTTACTATAATTTACAGGAGACTGTTTATGCATTCATGCATGCATTGCATTCATAATCATGTTTTTGATGGCAATTTTAAATTCAATGCACAACTAACTCGTATATTGTAAAATCAGTAATATACAACTGCAAGGCAGGAAAGCCATATACATAAAAATCCACCTGAAAGGAATGTCAAGAGTCAAAATTCTGAATTTACTACTTCACATATAAGAAAAAATCATTTTTTCTTACCTATTTTATTTAGTTGTCATATATTTTAAGTCATTCCATCGCTGTGTTGTATATTTATTAATTGTATTGCAAATAAAACAAATAAATATGGAAAGTGAAAGTCTGCATTTGGGTTGTGCCAGATGTTGCCATTTTTGTTTTTGCACTTGGGATCAAGTATAGCTTAAGGTTATGCATAATAATCTACATTTTAGCTCTCAAAAAGTAATCTTAATACTCCACGAATTTTCCTTACTTACTTTAGATATGAAAGTTTAGGAATTTTTGTGCAAAATTTCACTAATGTGTTTTTTTTTTTTTTTTTTGCTTTCTTCATGAAATTTGTGTGTGGAATTTTTGTGGAAGTGTGTCTATATCAAAAAGCGCTTCCTTTGTGGGTAATTATCGCTCGACACGTTTCCCACAATATGCACCTACATATAACAAACATAGTTGTGTTGAATGGTCATGCATGCACGCATGCGCATACAGTTTCCGCATGTCTATCCATATATATACACATATTACGTATAATAGCATGTACACGAGTATATGTAGGCATATATAAATTACACATTTTGTTCTTAGAAGAAGTTTTGTTTGCGGAGAAACCACCAAGAAAAAATAATGAGGCCGTTTTTGTTGTCATGCAGAGAAACCCAAATCAATTAGTAATTGCCTTCTCTTTTTCTCCATAAATTCTATACTACATTCTTTAGTGTAACATGGAAAATCTCTGTAAAAATAACAAGGAAAAGAAACAGCCTTGCAAGAAAATTTATTATAGGAAAGATTTAATGTGAATAGCCTATACCAGAAAATACCGGGTGATTCCAACACTGAATAATACATTTTGAAAAGGTATTTAATTTCAGTAAAACCTGTCTATGGTGGAATCTCAAGGGACCAGGAAAATGTTCCGCCAATTTCAAATTTTCCAACAAGAGAGGTTTTTAAAAACATTTATTATATGCAGTCTGTCCCAAAAAATATCAAATTGTCCACCATAGACAGGTTTCCACCACAGACAGTTTCCACCATATGCTACTTTCACTAGGCGCATTCAAAAACAAAATAGCATAGCATGAACATAGCATGTTAGCCATTTTAACATGGGCTTTAACCTGAATTTCCAGTTTTACATTTCATAAAACTATAGTAACACGGTCGTGTTAGCAGTTTTTGAATGTGCCTACTGAAAACTACTGTAAGTGCCATGAAAGATTGTGCCAGAAATGAGAAGAGTCGACTCATTTTAGGGGTCGGGGTTTGATGCACCTGCGTTTCAGGCCGGCAGCGTCACATTACCAGTATTGCCAGTATCAAACCCCGACCCCTAAAATGAGTGGACTCTTCTCATTTCCGGCACAATCTTTCATGGCACTTGCAGTATACGTATATAGTAAACGACTTCAATAATAAAATAGAGAACTAAAATTTGAAACTGTACATTACAGGGTGATGAGAAATATTGCTTAATACTTAAATTGAATAAATAACATAATATAAAACATTCTACTGGATGTGGAATCTTAAACTAAACATAAACTTCTATAATGAGTTATTAAAGCTGTATTATGCCTGAATGTTACGCAGTAAAATTTCCTCCGGCGCCATTTTGCCTTTCTTGTTGGGGTGGAAAGTTTTCATGTCTTGTCTCGAATGGTGAGGAATTTCAGCAACGCTATGCCAACTGTTATATAATAACCAAGTGGTAGGAACATTGTATAGGCCCTATGTTTGCTGTTTGCTTGTCTGTTTGCAAAATATTTTCGTATGGAAAGAATATTGATGCCACGAATTACCTTAGGAAGGGGGAGTTAAGAGAGAAAGAGCAGCAGCACAAAATATCAATTCATCACTGAGGCTAACAAGTTTTCTATTTTTCCAGACGGTTTCGAGAATATTTTCCAACTGAGAATAAATGTTTTTTTATGGGTACTTTATGGCGTCGGCACTTGTGCATTTCGACTCACTTGAAGCGTGTTGTGATGACCCAGGAGAATCATGGAGTGAACTTGGAATTCTCCTGCAAACACAACTCTCTTTCTCACAAGACAAAAGTCACCAATGTAAACGTCTGATTTGAGTAAACTTTGAGCCCGTCATGTGAGGTAACCACAAAAGCAAGATGAGGTGTTTCTCTTGTTTACCTGCACTGTTGGCATACCATTCATGCTTAAGACAAGCACACACACACAAGACAGACCACCATGCATTTTGAACCTGGTATATAAAGGAACAAGTGTACTTGCTATAGTTAGTTTAATCCGGTGTCATTCTGCACATTCCAGAAATCCGATGACCTTAACAATGATATTGTCTTATTAAATACTATAATAATAATATAAGCAATGTCTATTGAATTGCACACATACTATTCGACACATTAAAGTAAGTTAAAAATGTTTCATAGAGAAATGCGCAGTCTGAATTAACACTTGCTGTAGTAAAACAGTGGTGGAATATACCGTAAAACCCGGGTTTTTAATGGCCATTGCCGAGCGCTGTCAAAAATGAATATGTTTTCTCAGTTAAATAAAGGATTTTTCGAAAAACACCCGTGAACATAAAAACACCGCAGCGTGTCAAAACGTATTTCTAACTAGTTTTCGTTAATTTATGTTAATTAGTTTCAAACTCACAACATTCCCTTGCTGACAGCGCTTGGCAATGGCGGCCAAAAAGTGATACTCGCATGCTATTGGTCCCATATTCATTTGCCTCTCCTAGACACAGTTAAATAGCTCATTGACTACACTCTACAGGGGTGACCGGTGGCACAGTAGTTAGAGACTTGCCTTGTACCTCTATGCTTATGGGTTCAATCCTGGGTCCAGCATGTGCAAATGAGTTTTCTAGTTATCCTGCCAGTTTGCGATGGGTTTTCTCCGGGGTCTCCGGTTTCAACCATCTTCTAATTAACTAGAATATCTTCCTATAGGGATTCGCTGTGGGCCCTGAAAAGTGTGCATTAAAAATGCTTGGCTGCAACCCATATGGGTCCACGGACTACGGGTTAGCACTCTTGCTTGCGAGGTTATGGAATATTACAGTGAGGGTTAAAACAATAGTGTGCTGCATGTGTACGGAACCCGTTAGCATCAGGATTAGTAGAATTTCTTAAAATTTTTATACTCTACAGTCTACACGTACTATTGAACACGGCATACTCGGCGCGCACTACTCAACGCGTACCTATACTACTCGCCAAACACTACTCGACACACACTACTCGTCACATGTTGTATATCTCGTTGACGTGTTAAGCATTAATGAGCTAGCACATGGGCATTTACCTCTGAAAACAATTCAGAGCAACGGAAGCGTGAGGTTGTATTGTTAGAGGGGGATGAACAGGGGTCGATGGTGCAACAATAAGCCAAGTGAGTGAAAGAGGATAGTGACTGTGAGTGGTACACAGCGGAACTACGCCAGTGGTGCAACAATCAGATGTTCGCTGCAAATGATAATCTCGCATTAACACGCTCCATCCATCCTCTTGCTTTCCTTGTCACCTGATAGATACCAAAGTTGGCAAGGTTACCGTAGTCATTTTGGTTCGACACTTGCCAGCAAAAAACAGAAGAGAAAACAAGGTAGTACTACATGAATAAAAGAAGGATTCAAACAACCTAGTTGAATACATTATACTGAAAGTGGCAAAAAAGTGGGGGTCATACAAAAATAACATCCTTTCTAGGAAAAAAAATTTCCTGATTATTTCACCGCAGTATTTCACTGATATTACCTATATCAATGATAAAAAGTAATGGCAAACCTCCATATTGTCTTTATATGAGTAATAATATCATATCACATCACTGTGTTATGAAATATACAGTGGAATCCTCTGAAATCATAGAAATTTCTACTTATTTTTATGTACCAACTTTCTTACATCATTTGACAAAAATAAATCGGATGATAACGTTATCAGTGAAGGGAACATTTATCTTGTTTGCTAAGTACCTGATATTGTGTGCAAACGTGGAGAAGCAAATGTGATATCAGAGTCTAGGAGACTGCATGGTGCTTTCAGTTTTCATATACTGTACCTATATACAGTATACAGAATTACAGTGAAGTTGTCAAAAATATTCACATTAATGTAATAGTACATACAACTTTCTATTTTCTATTTGTAATATACAGTACATACCTATGCATCTTCCCTGCAACATTTATCAGACACAATTTCCTCTAAGGTATTGAACAAATATTATTTAAATTATATGACCTAAATACAACTGCTGCAAAACCTGTACTTTATAAAAGATTCCACTGATTCCACTGTATTGGCAAGCACAAATAAATTAAAGGTGAACTGACAGGGTGGTAAAAGTGGACTATGACAACCCTGCCATTCGGTAAATTGGGTCTACTTACCAATTAGTCTGTCCATGATTAGCCAGAAAGGGTAAAGTTCAGAGTTCACTTACCGCCCTGTCAGTTCACCTTTAAGAGCAATTTAATAATAATTTCAGTATATATACATATACACATACAGTTGTAGAGTGGTTGTTACTGCAATCTACACCTCCAATATAGGTCTATCAGTCTATATACATCACTGAAGATGTGTTCCCTTTTAAGAAGAAATGATCCATTGGTGTTCAATTTTATTTGATAACCTCAAACCACGTACTATAATATTAAAGGTGAAATGTCACTGTTTCCCAACATACCCTGAAAAGTTGCCTCATAATAGATATGATGCCATAAAAGTTGTTTGGCACAGTCGGAATTTTTCTACGAATTGTTAAAAAAAAGTTATAAGAAGGTTTATTGGGATTCCCCGGTGTCACAGAAGTGCGGTGTCACGGCGTTGGCGTCACAATGCCCAGTTGGAAAATGTTCCAGCCAATGAGGTCGATCGTCACAGTGGTTTCAGCCAATGGCAGCGTTTATGAATGATAAGTTTGATGTTTAGAAGAACTGTATGTAATATTTAACTAATTGCTTTAAAAATATGTAAAATTTCGATAGACACATTGAGACAAAAGTTGTTCATTTGGAAAATTGATTTTTATTTTTGACGACGTTGCGATAATCATGATAAAACGATAGCACTGAATATACTAGAAGACAAAGAAGCTTATTTACAAGGACCACGTTGAAAATTGGCGGCATTTCTACAAGTTCCAATAATCTAACAATGAATGACAACAAAAATCATATTTGCACTTTACAACACACTCAAATTATTTTTCTTATTATTATATGTCAAACACAGTCATCGAAAATATGTATACGATTTTACATGCGACATATTGGAATAATATACATGCACATGAATCACATTCAAATACATTTTTATGTATATTTACACATTTTGTATGACGCACCAATCATCACAAGTTTTTCAGTGGTTTTAACCACAAAATCCCTTTGTTAGATTTTACACAATTGCGTCAAAGCACCTTGTATTTTTTTCAGATATGTAGTTGTATACACCTATAACGTTATGCACATGCATTGTGGTGAATTAATCTATATGGTACATATTACAATTATTGTGTATTTATATTTTTCATAAAAATGAAATAAAAGTCACTTTTGTGAACAAAATGAGAACAAAATTTGGCCTTTCGTGATTAGGTGCTTGAGCTTCTGTCATGGTCTAATAATGACTGACAATTAAATTATGGTTGCAGATAATTATGCAGTTGGAATGAAAAAGTTATTTTGTATAATTTGCAGCTGGGTTCATCGGTATTTTTAAAACACCTCTGCAATGACATATCATATCTCAAAAATCCCACACACATATATTTATTTATATTTGTTCATGACTTTACATTTTTCCACACCTTGAAATGTTAAATATAAATTTATGCAGGTGTTTTTTTAACTAAATAAATATATGACAACTATTGGTATAAACAGACACAATGATTGGCAATAAGTTTGATCTGACCTCTTATTTGTTGATGAATGATATTATATGGTGATGATTAAAAATTAAAGTGATTCTCATTTCAAAACTTTTAATTACAGTAATTAAAGTATGTCAAGTTCAAATTTAAAATGTAACTTTATCATTAATAGTATACCAACAATAACAGGCTATTAAAGGGTGATTAAAGTTGTTGCATTACAAAATATGAAAACTTTCTATGGAATTTAACATGAATATTGTGAATACAGGTTTTTACCTCGGTTTCTACCTAATTACCAATATAATATGGTCAAATATGGAATTTTTAATTTGAAATTATTGCATTGTTATATTAAAAATAAGTGAATATTAGCATAATATAAACTTTTTCATCATTTCTAAACATTGTCATGGAAACAGAAAATGGAAAATTATATTTTCAACTTGTAAAATATAAATTATTGTGATCAATTTATTATAAGTTTAAGTTTTTAAATTGGGAATAAGTTTGTTAAGTTTGTTTTGAATCTGAAAATTCATAAATTTAAGTTCATAAGTATGGGAATACCTGTATTATCATATAACAAACAATAAAGTCATTTAAATAATATTTTCCAATTATTATTATTATCCATAAATGATTTTTCACGATTTAAATTTGTTCAATGTGCATAAAGCATAAAATATGTTGGTATTTGGCATAATGAGAAAAATGAATAAAATCAGTTTATTGTTTGCATAAAAATTTATTTGGCCTATGACATCAAAATTTGATCATTTAAAGTTGACATTTGAAGTTGAAATTATTGAAATTATTTCCACATGTGTCACTTTGAAATATTTGGTGAACTTTTAATCTTTCAATGCACTTTCATTCATTGGGTGGATTGTTTTAAAAATATGCAATGATGTGTAGCAATTTTCTTAAGGATAATGTTGTATGGTAGTACTACATACATATGCCTTAAGGCTGTCTCAAGAAACAATAACAGAATCGGAATGAGCTTTTTTTCACTCTCATTTGAAAGGCAGCAACATTTGTGTTGACAGGAAGTGGATTCAATTGAATGATTGATTGTTTTCTCTCAGGCAAAATATAATTACAAAAACACTTGCCGCATGACAGACAGATCTTCACTCAAACTGCTAATGCCGAATAATTGTTTTCATCCAAGGAATCCAAAATATTCTTGTATAAGGGGGAATTCTGACTCCATTTATTCTATTCAAATTATATCATATTTATTTGAAATTCATTTAAATTTAAAACTTTTCAATTTATGCATCAAAATATATTTAATTCAGTCTGTATATTTACTTTTGCCCCACCCTGTATATTACATTGCAAACCCGCATTTCTGCATAATATAGATTTTTTGGAACAATTTTATTTTCAATCTTATTTCCAATCTTGTTAAAATGCATTGAGATAAATCCAAAAATCTTCTTTGTCAATACTTACGCCCTTGCTGCTATACTAAACCATGCCATTTTCAAGTAACAGGGACGTAAGTTTAAACATTTTTTACCTGATAAGGAAATTAAATACAGCCGGGATAGTAACTTTTGCCTCACCCTGTAAATTACCATGCAAACCTATATTTCTGCATAATATGGATTTTTTGTAACAATTTTATTGTCCATTATATTTCCAATCTTATTTCCAATCTTGTTATAAAATGCATTGAGATAAGTCCAAAAACTTCTTTGTCTATACTTACGCCCATGCTTCTATGCTAAACCATGCGATTTCTCAATAACAGGGGCGTAACTTTAAAAATTTTTACTTTTAAAGGAAATTAAATAATTCAATTGATTCTACCTTCAAATCAGTATTTAAAATACAACAATAATTTGGTAAATTGGATAAACTGTGTTCAACTATAGGTCGGTTATTTCCTAAGGGCCTCAAATTAAATACAGTGTGTGTATGTGTAATAAACAGGCTTATTCATTGCATGAAATTGCTTTCGAAATTGGTTTTCTCAATTGCTGGAGTTTCAACTTCCCGGATACATCATGAATAGAATTTTAAAAAGTTGTTGGTCATAGCAGGCAGTTAGGTCACTTCCGGTCGTACTATTCTACTGCAATTTATGTGCATTATATTCGTGGGTTACACTATTACATCATGTGTTCTTTTAAAAAATGCCACATGCTGGTTGCTTGCATGATGGCACTTCCTGTGTGAGGTTTGCAATTTGCGATTCGCTTTCGGTGCTGTGCTAATCATTATTAGACATATTACTACTATAATGATGCACCTATGTATGTGCTGCACGTGTTGTACATACATGATTGGCATTGAAATAAAACAATTTGTTCTAGTAGCAGGTATTTCTGCATCTCCTATTGGCATTGTGTGCATGAATTGATGATGAAACCACAAAATCTGACTTAGGTTGTATAATATATAAAGTTTATGGTAACTATATACTATACCATGAGATGCAACAAGCCATTTATATTCCATGAATGCATAGTGATGGGGATGATTCAGTATATATGCAACTTTAAAAGCTGGTCTTAAAGGTGAAATGACAAGTTTTTTGTAAGGTACCCTGGAAATTATCCTACACAAAGAAAAACAGTGAATAAAGCAAGTGGTGAAAGTAAAATCTCTGTGGAAATTATTAAAAAAAAGTTATTTGCAAATGAATGTGCATTTGTATGATGTCACAAATGGCTATTTTATTTTATCATACAAAATAGTGTCAGTTCACCTTTAAGTTTAAATGTAGAGTAAAATACATTTTATCCATTTTCTGTGAAAAGTTAAAAAGTAGATTGTCTTTAAAATGTACATAATGGAAATAAAATGGTACCATTTAGTTATTTTAATATTCTTGATTTATTTCAGTTGTCTAATTGCAATTATGTTTTTGATTCTAATTTATTTTATGCAATTTTAAACGTATTTAATTTTTCCTTATAAACATTTCTAAACTTCAATAATATTTTGTGCCAATTTATTTCTTTAAATTAAAATATTCTTTTATTTTTACTTCGATTAAAACATTCTCAAATTTATAATTATGTTTAAAAATATTGTGGTTTAAAGGTGAACTGACAGGGTTTTGTAAGGTACCCTGATAATTGGTTTGTAAGTAGCTATTTATGTCCCTTATACAC
>JAQFZQ010002305.1:0-14542 GCA_034696005.1 Glomeris marginata
CTACTAATTTACAGTCCAACACACTACCCACTATGCTAACTCGCCGATGGACCGGTTCTAGCTCCAAACCACCCTCTTATAGCAATCTATATAACAACAGCTTTTGAACGCACATTCACTTTTTTGTATATAATTTGGGGAAAATATCACTTTTGAAAACTTTCATAGCTGCAGGACACTGAGAAGCTTTCCTGTGGGTACTTGCACTAAACAAACATATAATCGTTATGAACTCATCACGTGATGCTCTTCAACTTTCCAATTTAGATTGCCCAATATTGAACGGTTTAAAAGTTGGTAACCAGATGCCATTGAAAACAAGTGAGAATTTGCATATCTTTTACCGTTTTCAACTAAATTTACAAAGGCCTAGACTTTCTATTCACCCTGTATATAGCATCATCACCTTTAATTATGCCAATTATGATATGTAATAAATTGTTTTGCTTTTCAGATCCGTTTACCATTAACTGAGATATTGCTGTCCTGAATCATGTGCCTATGTCATATGAATAAAATATTGATTACAGTGGAATATTTTAGAGTCGAGTGAAATTTCCAATCATATATTATATTTTATGCATAAATTATGTTTAAAACCAACAAGTTTCGGTTCAATAATAAGTGTATAGTTTGTAAAAGCAAGTTCCCACTAGTCTACATTAGGGACCATCCATAAATGATGTCACTCTGTACAGAGTGGGGCAGTTGAAATGTGACACAACAGTGTTGTATAAATGTAAATAAAAATATGGCAATATATTTGGAAATCTGTGGCGTTACATTGATCATACCAATCCCATATAAGTATGCCTGGTGCATGTAAATGATATCAATTTCAATAGAATGTTTGGAACGATCGAGGTTGTTTGCCAGTTGGGGAATTTGAATTTACCTTCTGGAATCGAAACAATAAACATTCCAATTTGCTGAATTTTGGTGAAGTGCTCAGAGCTCTAGTGAAGAAACAATGGCCGGATGGGAACAAGTGAACTCTACTACTATGCAGGTATACTACAACAAGATTTGTTAACGATTAGGAGATATAATATATCCGGAAATTTATAGCATTATATAAGTATCCTGAATGTCATACAGGAATGTGCTGAGCTACCGCAGAGTGAAGATCTCGAAACGAAAGTTTCCTTGGAAGAACAGAACAAGCTAACTGAACTGAGGATCCAAATGCTGATCGACAAGATGGAAGCCAGGCTGAGAAGACAAGGGAAGCTATTAGGGCGGTTGGAGACGATCACCAAGAAACTGGTGGCAGTGATGGGCCGTTTCAAGATGGCCGACCAGGAGAGCAGATTGCGCAGAGCTCTTCGCGGCTTCGAAAGCCAAACCGAGAAAGGTTACGTGGAGGCCAGCCAAGTGAGATTCGCGCTAACCAACATGGGCAACAAGCTGAGCCACGAAGAAATAGAAACCTTCTTTCAGTATTTGAAAATAGACGAAAGAGGTCTGATTAACATGGAAGATTTCATCGCCATCTTGCTCTTGAACCACTAAATTTCAACTCTGTTCCAATCTTCTCAATCTGTTCCATCTTGTTAATAAAACAAATTCTTTCCATTCAATAATTCAGTTATTCTTTAAAATTTACATCCAGAATTATATGTAGTATTATGTCTGCTATAGCGAGGATTTGTAAGATATACCCTCAGTAATAAAACATACAGGAAGAAAAACTTCAAAGAATTCAAGTGTTGCGGCAAAATCTCTTTAGAAATTAACAAATTGTTTAATAAACAAGTTTGCCAGATAAAAGATAAGCGAACCTCCTAATTTAATTGCCCCCAATCTCTAATAACAGTGGTTTCTGCACTAACTTCCACAAAGATGCTGTCAGTGCATATACTACGTTACAAAACCATGTTAATTCACCTTTAATGTTCAAAGGGGTAATTAATTAAGGAGGTTCGCTTATGCTGTCCCACTTCCTATCTGGCAAACTGTTAAACTTTAAGTGCCAATAACTTTACTATTTCCCACAGAGATTTCGGTGCAACATTTTCTTTTTTTATGGTTTTTCTTCTTTTGGGTTAAGTTTTGGAGGAGCTAAAATGTTCCTCACAGTCCCAATTTTATGAATTTTAATGAATGGAGTACAGAACGAGTTTGCATTTGCTTCCGACAGAGTGCGCTTAATGCGATTACATAATTGCTGGCAAAAGTCCAAAGGAAAAGTTTGAACGTGGCCACCAGATCAATTTTGCACATATCCAGACACAAAACCAAAGTTTAGTTTAAATAGCTTATATTAATAGTTTGCAGAAATGTCTGGGAAATGGTACGTGGGCGTGGACGTGGGAACTGAGAGTGTTCGTGCGGCTCTTGTAGATGCACATGGTAAAGTGCAAAACATTGCCAAGAGGAACATTCAAATTTGGAACCCCAGACCGCAATTTTACATGCAGTCATCGGACGACATATGGCATGCAGTTTGTCAAGTTGTTCAAGTAATTATATGTTTCAATGTGGACAATTAATTGTAACATGCAGGACACCACTGCCAAAGTGTCCTTGTACTTAATAAATAAACCCTTTTCAAATAAATTAATACATGTATTGTGCACCAATGACCTTCATGGCTTACGTGCATTATTACTAAATGGCTTCATTCAATCTTCACCCAAAATTATTACACATCTAAATCACATTACTATAATCATATACTCTTGCTATTATCTATTAAACTATGATTGTAAGTTTGAATTTGTAATGGTTCATACCTGATATCAATTTGTGATTACCAATTTCCCTGAGTTTTCCAGGTTTTGTCAAACTTTTGCCCAATATTCCCTGAATTTTCCCATAAAGTTTAGCTCAGATATAAATATCTTGAGTTTTCCAGGTTTCAATGAGCGATATGAACCCTGAAATATTGCTTCTTTGCAGCAGTTGTTTATGCCAAAATCCAATCCACATGATTATTCTAAACTGGTCACACTATGAGACTCTGGTCAAACAATAATCGAAATATTAAAATCGTGATTTTGGCTGCAGATTGAATGCGGCCAATAATTGAACTTCTTAATTTTACAATTCATGTAGGTCTAGCTCATCTCTTTCGTTATTGCATGCATGGCATATAACATCACTTAGTTTTGCACATCATTTTCCTATTCAGGATGTTACACTTGAGAATCGCAACAAAGTTAGAGGAATTGGCTTTACCGCAACTTGTTCGCTGGTGGTGCTGTCGAAGAGCGAAGAACCTTTGAGAGTCGAGCCATCAGGTCCAACGGCTTTTCCTTTCAGCAAACGAACCCCTTGAGTGCGTGTCGCTGTATAGGTGTATGTCACTGACAGGTGAGGACCGATTCAACGTCATCATGTGGTTGGACCACAGAGCAGTGGAACAAGCGCGGCGCATCAACTCCACGCGTCACCCGGTGCTCGCCAACTTCGGAGGACAGATGTCGCTGGAAAACCAACCGCCAAAGTTACTTTGGCTCAAGCAAGTTCGGCTTCAAATCATTCTAGTATAATATGTCAGCCCTCGATATAGCAGCCTTCAATATAATAGCATGCTCACCGCAAGAGGCAGCTTTTCAAGCAATGGATTTCCTACATTAATTTTCCCTTTTCAGTAAACACCTCCCACTGTCAACTTGGAGGCTGTAGTGAGGCAAATTATGCAATCTGGCCATTTTATTTATATACCCAACATTTATTTCTCTATATCAGCCTTCATCAACATCCGACACTTGCTCCTTTACACGCGTATGAAATATATTCATTTATTGCGGCTATAATAGGAAAATTAAATTCTGACCAGCAAGACAAATTACAAAAAAGGCTCTTATAACGAGGGCTGACAGTTAATAAATTACCTTCTGTAACTATGAAATGTCCACTAGAACATGGGCTCAGATTGGTGGATGAACGCGGGACACTACTTCGATCTGCCGGATTTCCTCACCTGGAAAGCGTCCAAAAGTTTGTCAAGGTACTATTAAGCATACAGTAAATACTAATATAAATGCAAACGTTGAAGCATAACATATGGACCGAGCAGATCTTTGTGTTCGCTTATCTGCAAATGGGGTTACCGAGCCAACGAAGACGGAAGCCACGGCTGGGACAGTTCCTTCTGGGACCTCGTCGGGTTAGGGGACTTGATGCAGGACGACTGCAGCAGAATAGGTGCAGCACTTACTTTTCTTTATTCATCTGCAAGTAATATTCCACGATTCAGTTTTTGTCCAAAATAGGAAACTCGGTCGTGATGCCGGGAACGCGCTGTTCCCCGGTTGTCAGCGATGGCTCGGCGGCAACCGAACAGGACTTCACGGACCTCCCTGTAGCCACCAGTTTAATTGATGCTCATTGCGGTGGCATAGGTAGGGTCCTAACAATGTTACATGCCTATGAGGAATATATTTGTAGATTGGGGCTTTACACTTTAGGGTTGCTGGGATGCGGTTCGGAAAGTGGGACGAGTGAACCGGTGACCTCACGGCTGGCTCTCATCTGTGGCACATCCACTTGTCACATGGCGGTTTGTTCACCTCGCTTGTAATCAACTCGGATATTGGCAAACATAGGCTATTGTCAACAAGCTCCAATTGCTCCCTCCATGAGAACATGATTTTCAATGCAATTTATACCTAACTTTCTGTAAACTTGGATAAAGAAACCCCCAATATAGCAACTGATTTTCCCCTTAAACCGGTATTAGGAGCCCTGATATTGTCAACTGAAGGGTGTATTGACAAATACAATAGTAGACCTTGACATGAAGGGTGAAATTTGGCATAGTTGGGATTCAACAAAGCAAATTACTGATTTCTTAACAAAATAAACATTGCCATCTTATATGCAAGGGTATTTGTATACACGTATTATTGTTACCTCTTATATAAGAAACTTTGTTATCACGTTGTATCAATAGGTCAGCGAAAAGCCGTTGCACGTTCCAGGTGTTTGGGGCCCTTATTATTCAGCAATGGTCCCAGGTCTATGGCTCAGCGAAGGAGGACAAAGTGCTTCTGGAAAATTGGTAAGTCCTTATTCTTCTAATCTTATCCATTCATACAATTCAATTAAATTGCAACATTTTTAGCTGGACCACATCGTGAACACTCACCCGGCTTCCGCGGACTTCATCTCAACGCTCTCCTCGTCCCAGTAAGTTCCATCACCTTTACAAAAGAAAACGATTTCACCCATATTACTATGTGTAGCAAACTTGCAAATATTGTACTAAACACAGAGATGTTCATACTGAACTTGGAAACTTTCTGGAGAAACTTCGCGAGGAGAAAGCAGCGACATCTACGAGTCACCTGACGGCGGATCTTCACGTTTGGCCAGATTTCCACGGTAACAGGTCACCTGTTGCAGACCCAAACCTCAAAGGCATGGTATGTAACTACAGCCACATTAATTATTACACATATTCTTATTCGTTAAACATGTTCATTCAACTTCAATTACAACCCTAGTGCCAAAAACCATTGGGTACGGTGTATGTTTTGGTATAGTGGTCTGCAGCTGTAATGTCACCGCATGCATATCTATAATTAATATTATAATTAGGGAAAATGTACAACGTCATTCACAGAATATAAATTTGAAATATTCTAGGTAAGCGGTCTAACGCTAAGCAACGACTTGGAAAGTTTAGCTGTGCTCTATTTGGCAACCATTCAAGCCCTGGCGGTATATTACAACTTAATCGTATCACATTATAGAGTAATTAAGCAACCACTTTCCTAATTTCAATTTCTTTCCCATATAGTACGGTACGAAGCATATAATTGACACGATGACAGAAGCCGGCCATACTTTTCAATCCATCCTTATATGCGGTGGACTTTCCAAAAACCCAATATTTGTGCAGACGCTTGCGGATGTAACCGGTCAGTAGACAATCATTCTCCTCCACCTGTTACGTACAAACAATTGCACGGTTAATTAGATGGACACAACTGCAACATAAATCTGTAACATAACTATACTATTTTCAAGCGAGACCTTGCACTGAGACCGATTTGAGAAGGGCGGCAGGTGGCAGCGTGTCTCAGTGCAAGGTCTCGCTTGAAAATAGTATAGTATAGTGAACTTGACCAACCATACATGCTGACCACCTCACAAAGGTATTCATGGAACCCAAAAGTCCCTAAAGATCTACATAGGGGTGACCCTCTTTAATCTGACCACCTACATACCTTGAATGTCTACAGCATTTTATAATGCGGTAGACCACTTTATAAGAAATGAGAAAAACAGAATTGCTCCCTTGACAATTTTCAGTCCTTTGAATGGTTGTTGTTGTTGTATTAGCAGTTAATGTAACTGGTCAACTGAACTTTCAATACAAAGACCACCTTTTGTACAACAACTTTGCCTTAAATTTTGTGGTTATAAATTAGGTCGCAACAAAAAGGTTACCATTATATTGTTATGCATTTCAGGTTTGCCTGTAAGAATTCCAAGTGAGACAGAATCAGTATTAGTTGGGGCAGCAATATTGGGAGCTTGCGCTGCCGGAGATTTCCCGAACGTCACCGACGCGATGTACGCGATGGCATCTCCTTCGGTGACCGTTTCTCCTAATACGGGAATTAAGCAGTAATGCAATTCGTTTATCTATCATCGTAAACATCACAAACATTAGCAATTACATATGTAATTAAAAGTCTGGTTCTCATTTTGGCCAGGTACCACGACAAGAAGTACAAGGTGTTTCTCAAGATGCTACAAGATCAATTATCCTACAGAGAACTTATGAAATAAGAAAACTAGTTTAGTATAACCAAGTAGTTGTCAACTAGTTTATTTAGTATATTTTGTAAAGTTTTAGGCTTGTTTAATTTGAATCCCATTTTCCCCAAGTTTAGACAAAATTTTGGTAAATTCCTTTAATTGTCTTGTTAAAATCTAAATTTCCTGAGTTTTCCAGGTTTCCCTGAGTGATATAAACCCCGTTTCCTTATAGTTTAAAGTACTATTTAGAGTGCCACAACACGTGACAAAGTTGTAAAGTACTACTGTAACAACTTCCAAGATTTATTTAACCTGAGAAATACTAAATGTCAAAATGTAATTTCACAATAGTAGAAAATTAATTGTTAAACATTTGCTCAAATTGAAACTATATATGTTGATACACAACGAACAGCATTTTCACAGTACAGAACCCATCCGATACAAAATTAGATTTAGCAGAAACCAGCATCATTTACCCAGCGTTGCAAGTGTCAATTAATTTCAAGCCAACGTTGTTATTCGCATTATATAGCATTTGTACGATTACGAGTCAAATAAAATGTGTTGAAATAAATACCTATGGAAATGGAAAGGAAAACATTAACTATATTAGACCACACCTTCACTTTATATTGCAAACACTTCCACACATTCATACTTTTTGGTTTCTTCGTGTACGAGCAAACACCTCATCATACTCCTCCCATCATTCTTACTAATTGTTATTTAGATCCAAAGTTATGTTCTTAACAAAGTTTGAAATCAGCAATTCAGTGTGATGTTTATTAACCAGGGCGTCCACTGAAATTTAGTTCTAAAACAATCTAGTACATTTCCAGGACGTGTACTTACATTTTTCCAAGACAGAATAACTTGATTGAAGTTAATGTTCAAATGCATTAATAACAAAGACACAAATTAATCCTGATTAATTATCAAGTGGAATTCAAAATGTCTAACAAAATTAATTTTTTAGTATTTAAGACAAAATCCAAGTACAATCCCAGGATTTCCAGTTCATTAGGCTAATATTGCCATCACTGATGAATAACTGGAATTGTTAACTGCTTTTCAAAACTCAATGTCTCTCATAAAATGATAAATTTCACAGTATTTCAGAAAGAATCTCAGGTTTTCCAGTTCATAGTCACCCTGTAATAAATTGCACATTGCTGATGTAATAATCCTTGATAAAAATTTCCGGCATTTTGAAATTTGCCTTCGCGAACAAAACTTTTGCAACGCTAGAAAACCACTTAACGTAAATTAAAAATTATATTTATACGACAAACGCGCGATTCAGTCCTTCAGTAATTCCCAATTCCAATTTAGATTTCGCCCAACACACTGGAATCCTTGAAAACAATTGTATTTCACTTTCCAGAAAAATTGGCAACTGCATTTTGTTTTTTACCCCACCGACATTATTGATACCGT
This sequence comes from Glomeris marginata, assembly GCA_034696005.1. Taxonomy (NCBI): domain Eukaryota; kingdom Metazoa; phylum Arthropoda; class Diplopoda; order Glomerida; family Glomeridae; genus Glomeris; species Glomeris marginata. Next base: position 8,158 of record JAQFZQ010002305.1, read on the forward strand.
GCGTAAATTTTCAATTTTCCTCCCAAGAAAGATCCCACAATGTCCATCAACAACGGTGCGGATGACATCTTGTTGGCAATGGAGCAGTGGAAGAAGGGCCTCGCTAACCGCATACACGCTTTGGACCGCATCGCACACAAACACCGCATGAACATTACCTTCATCTCTTGAAATTTAGTTATTATGGATGGTGACCAATCATGGATTGGTGTGTCAGTCCACCATCAACGATGATAACTGTTTCTATGGAAACAAGACAATCTTCACTGCCAAACGCTCTTTACGGAAGGCATGAAAGTGCAGCAAGTTGGCTGGCTTCGGTTCGGCATCATCCACCCTCGGCAAACGTTCCTCGGTTTCTTGCAGATGCAGCTCGACTCCGACCAGGTACGTACACTAAGGTAGATCCTGACAAGAATCTGAAATCAAATCCAAAAGCACAGTTCAGCATCGTTGCTCTAACCTGACGCAAATTACATTTAACAACATACGCTTTTACACTGGAATATTATTGTCTGGTTATTCTTAATAACAACGCCAGGGTTGTCACTCATCTGGAAAACCTGAAAAAGCCAGGGAATTTAGACAAATGATTTAATATTAATTGATGGAAAAGTCAGGGAAATTGAGCAAATGCGTTAATATTTTTTTGGAAAAGTCGGGGAATTAAGAGTAATGCGTTAATTAACATTCATAGAAAAGTCAGGGAATTGCCGGTGGTCTTCAAAAAGTACTACAGCAGATGGCTAGGGCAATTAACATCTACATTGCATACTTCCAACAATTTGAATTTGCTTCAATTTGCTAAAATACTGAAACGTTCAATTGTTTATCTCATTATTGCAATAAGGCAACTCCTTCAAGTACATCTATACAGTACTTTGAGCCAAATTGTACTACATCACTCAAGACCACTAACTTGCTCTCGTCAAAACCATAATCTAAACTTAACATGGGCAAGTTGCGAAACAAGTTCTCACCATCCAGTCCACTTCCGGAACCCGTGAAACTATCTCTCGTCGAATCGACCTTCTTTTCCTGAAGCTGGGGCTCCAGACCAGAGCCGCTACTGCTGTCGTCAGCGTGCATAGACATTGGTGGCGTGACGCGTCTCTTCTTGGTGCTCGTGCTAGGTCCTTGGGCATCGAGGGACGTGGTGCACGCGCCACTGCCGGAACCCGATGGCGACTCGCTGTCGTCGCCCGCAGAAGACGACGAAGGACCAACGCCCGTCTCCTCGGCTAAGCTCTCTCCTTCGGCAACTTTCCTGTCGTCCGCCGACTTCAACGTGGCCATCCGCCAATCCAACGCGCCGAACAGCTGTTCGCTGTCTTTCGGGCTTGCCTAAACAAAATGTTTTATCAATGCTTGGGTACTTGATGATCATCATCATTCAAGCTATTACCATGATCAGGAAAACTTTGATGGAATCTCCGTCGATCGCGGTTATTCGGACGCTTTTCGAACTGGGTCTGTCGACGGACATCGCGCCCCAAACTTTCGTGTTGAGGATGACACGTAAACTGCCTTGGGTACGCATCACTAGAACGCAAAACAAGTGGAAAAATATAACAATTAACACTACAAGATGATGCAAGACAGCTATAAATGTTTTAATCAACAATTTGTGTAGGTGCGTGCAAGGTAGAAGTACGAAAAATTAGGGCAATAGGCGAAACGTACGATTTTAATTTACAAATCCAAGTTGAACTGCCAATCATCTTTCTGCCCCGTCATTGTTTGTCAAATGATATTGCCATGAAATGAATATTTGGAATATTTGCAAGCAGGGACATTTCAGTAGTGGGCGGATCAAGGATTCATTAGCTACTTCCAAGAAGAATTTCAATATAACACGCACGCTTTCTTATTAAAAAATGTTATAGGAGTTATTAGAATTGTTTTCGTCAATATCCTGAAATAAAACGCCTCATTTCATCAGATCCAAATAGGCAAAGTCTCTGAACAGCTGTGTACAATTGCATAGTCTGTTCACACAATTTGGGATCTTTGTGCACAAAAAGGCGTCGATTTACTGTACAAAATTGTTAAAGACTTGTCCACAACGTTATCTCCTAGGGATTCTACAGCCAGATCGATAATTTGATGAACATGCCCTTTCAAAAGCAGGAGGTATATTTGTACCTAATCTGGATTGCAGGGCACCTCCTTCCAATTCCTTATCGTTGAGACGAAGCAAGCCGTGGCCACGCTCCACCCAAGTGCCGGTGCCCTTGTCAAACGCAAACAGCTTACAGTTCATCTGCAAAAAGAAATAAGACATTAGAGGCATTTAGAAACAACACAACTTTGCAATTTCTATTATTTAACAAGAATCAAACCCGAGTTTTTGACCGTTTTACCTCATGAGCACATTGGTTCACTTTGGAGCACATAACTGCTGCACACCCAATACAATTAATAAACATCAGCCCTAAAATCTATTCAGTAGAAGACACAACTACACCATGTTCGGTCACACGTGTATGAAGTGGAACATAAATACCTGCAACACGTTGGATTCTTCTTCTTCTCCGGTAACTACGGCCACTTCTTCGTAGGTGCGTTTCACCTGACGTTGCTCGTACTCGAGGGCCGATTCGGTGAGGCTCTTGGAATATTTGCCTTGAATAAATAAAATTAGAGTGAAATTCGGTTTCGTCAACTTCTCGGGACGCGTCCACTTCAACTACCTTGATCGATGGCGTCATCACCCTTGGCGTCAGCTTTTGAGGTAGCTTCCATGGCTCCTTGAGTAAACAGACCAGAAGGCGAGCCAGAAGGTGACGAACCGTTCGTGCAAACACTCCCGTGAGCCGCGTTGGATTGAGCATTCTGCGAAAGCAGAAGAAACCGGAGAAAACCTCCTTTTTAATGGGGGTAACTGAAAGAAATTAACTCTCGCGAAGAAAAGTCAAGTCAACAAAACTAACCTTAACTCGTTCGTTCATGTTCTGACCGAACACGAACTCGTTTCCAGAAGGTGCAGTCACATTTTGGCCAAACCTGTAAACAACAGACTTCCTTTTAGTCTCACGACACATGTCAATGACAGAAGTATATGCTGGCCAAGCAAATAACTGTCTGTACCACCGATCACACTGCATAGTGCATATATAGTGTACATTTCCCTGACTAAAGAGTCTTCCATCAATGTTTAGCTAAAATCTAAATTCCCTGATTTTTTCCAGGTTTCCCTGAGTGGCGTGAAACTCGTTTCAACGCTCGACAACCACGCAAGAGTCGGTCAATAGTGTACCTTAACATTTTAAAACCTTACTTTCAATTACATTTACTTACACTCCAGTCAATAAATTACTGTTAGCCATCTCTCCATCAGCGTTAGGAGTCAGCGATGACCGGACAACGGCAACATCCACGTCCACCGGTTTTATCTCGGGTTCATCGTCGCTAACTATCACCTCGCCATCCTCCTCGGCTCTCGCGTCAAACTGCCCTTTGCTGGCACTTTCTCCCAGTGACGGACTGCCCTTCGTGGTAGACACTTCGCAGGGTTTCTCTGTATTCCAACAACCAAATACAAACCACATTAAAAACTCACCAACGTAAAGGGCATTTTATAATTCCATACAAGAAATCCAGGAATTCCTTGATAGTGGACACCTTGTAAAAATCTACCTCGAAGATATTCAATAAAAGTATTTGATCGATTTCATTACTGTCGGAAATACCATTTTAATATTATTTCGTGACATCACCCCCGCAAATAAATGTGATCATAGGGGAGCAGAAGTCCAATATCTGCACAAATTGCATGACACTAATAACTAGCTATTCAGCTAAATATACTACCTTCAGATGCTGCTGCCTTCTTGAAAGGATTGCTGAATATTGGCGGCTTCAGTAGAAAGCTGGACGAGACTCTGTTTCGTGAAGAATCTACATAAAATCACCATACACGAGTGGAAATTAATTGTAGTACATTAACTTTTGAGACACCACATGGTGAATATCAGTTTTGTACGCACCAGCATCATTCTGTCCCGGATTGAAAGTTGGAGGGGAAATTATTGGACGCGAGTCTGTCAAATATCAACCAACTACATTAATTCAAACAAACACCTGCTAACATTTCAACACAGTGTTGCTACCAAAACAGTCATATAAATTCCCCTGCTTTCCAGGTTATCAAAAGAGACGGCTTAAAATGTCCTGGCTAGTTTTGTATTAGTACTACTATTAAAATGACAATTGAATTCCCTCAGTTTTCCACACCGTGGCAAACAATTTGGTGTATTGCATGTGTTTTTCCTAAATCTTTCGTCAAAAACCTAAATTCTCTGAGTTTTCCAGTATTTGAAATCTATGAATGAATTTCTATGATACATTTTTTTAAAACTATTTCCAACTTCTCTTGAATTTTCCATCCAGATTTTACCTGCTCTTCCTGTTGGTATAGCAACAACCCTGTATAAATTTAAAAAATATAACAACCTTTGTGCTCAGTACTGTCTGCCATCATACTTCTTGTTGGTGTTGCATCCTTTACTGCAAAAGGATTTTGAACCATCCTATGCATTGCCAGGATCCCTATTAAAAACAAAACAGCGCATTAAACCCCATTCCATAAATATACATCCATTTAAAAGCTTTTCCAGTTCACTTGCATTAAAATTTATACACATTTACCCCAAAAAAAATCGAAATTTCATATAATTTATGTTTACTACACGTAGTACGCCAATCGTGGATTACACCCAACGGGGTTCCAATGATTTCTATTGCCCATAAATACAGTAATCTGATAACCAAAAACCATGAAGGTAAAAATTGCAACTTTCCAACCGTTAGGCCTACTTTCAACTTCCGCGACTCCATGGATTTCTTCTCAACAAAACTGAACCAAAATAAACGACGATCGGCTACTAAATGAAAGAGAACACACAACAATCCCACTGCTATTACTAACGAAAGAAATAACGCAACGTTTCTGCACATTAATCTGGACCACAAATTGGACGTGAAACCCGTTGCATTTCGTAACAAAGCCTACTTCGCAAGAAAATCATAAATTCCCCGTAAATCAAATATATTTTACCTGTTTAAATACGAAAAAGGTATTCGTCAGCATTATTATAACCGCAATGCGCAATACGAGTCTCCGGGATGGGCAGATTTTACGCGAAAAACTTGGTTTCAAATGGTTTCAAGAAGCAGGAAACGTCGAGAAAGCGACAAGGTCGAGACTGAGTTCACAATGAGCATGCGCAAAATTAGAGCCCTTTGTAGCAAGGATGTGTTTGTAGTAGAGTGTGGCCAACTAGGGTTATTACGGGTTGCGATTCGCTACGGTAGTCACGTGGTTTGTGGGCGCCGCCATTCCGGTGCCGACTCCGTCCAATCAAATGGCGTTTACAGACTACGTGGCGGTCCCACGCTTCCTATTGGACGCCCCGGGGAATTTCAGCACCGGAATGGCGTTCAAATTGAAATTGGACATATCGCATATACTACTATAGAGAGCTCTACGAGAGAAAAACAAGCACACCCATGTTGCCCAAACCGCACAAATTAGTCATTTTCAAGCTGCGCTCTTAGTATTCCTTCGATTCCTTTTCAAATTGAACGATAATCTGAACAATATTGATAGGGACGATACAAAGTGGTCTATTTAAAGCATTTCACGCAGCCGATCATTATAGATTGATAGAATCTGCTTGCAACTTTTGTTGCAATCACACGACGCAATTCATTGCGAATGAAATCATGAAATATTGAACCAGTTCTAAGCGGTTCTGTGCAGGGGGAATCCCTTAATGACGTTCCGCATCAGTGGGAATTTACTACATTTTGGCTCGCTGCCACATTATAAATTATCCTCTTCATTTCTACAATTTAAATAAAGAACCAAATGTTTACGCGTATAGTATTAAAATTATATCCCAGAATGAAGATCAACTGATGTGACATAAAAAATATACCATTTTCACTGAGTTTTCCAGAGAATATTATATATGCAGGTTAAACTAGTTTCATATTGCAATTATTTTTCTAAATAACTTTAATTTAATAACAAAACGCATTCAGATATACAGCGTATTATATATTTCCCTAAGTTTTTAATATATTTTACCTGTCTAATAAAATAATAATTCAAAAATTTCCCAGCGTTTCAGAAAATATTCTAGCGCATTTCCATGTTTTCAAGAGTAAAATAAATTCCCAAAATAATTCCAGTTTAATTAACTTTCAAAATAATTAACTTTTAAAGTTAGTCGTCTTAATTTTTTTAGCATATATTTATTTTTATAAAATTATACAAAATATAATATTTAAAACTTACAATGAAAAAAAAATAAATAAATTGTAATTCAAATCTAATGGAGAATGTTTGTACAAAACCCTCCTCCCCCACCCCCCTCCC
>JAQFZQ010002306.1:0-14540 GCA_034696005.1 Glomeris marginata
AAAATATTAATTGCAATGGTGGTGTTGCAGTTATAGGTTCTGACACCTGATGATGGCTCGCTTAATGAGTTGAAACATGTGTCGTGTCTAAAAGAACCATATTGTGTGGGTATAAGGAAAAATTCAATCTAATATAGATGAATGCTCTTTCTAGTTTCCTGATCAAGTTTGTTGCCTTTTGTTCTAAGTAAACTCGAGGTCTATTTTTCTTCAATAATTGAAACAAGAAATAAAATTCATTTCAATTTGACTATTATTGACATGTTGTCAATTTTTCTTGCTGCTGGATGCATGCAATTTCTATGAAAATAATTATTGTCAAGTGTAACTACATAATTTTTGTATAGCAAGGCATTTTGTGATTGGGATATATTTTTGTCCCACTGATTCGATGAATGGCTATGATAATGGTTATTACAATCCCACACTTCAGGAATATTCGTTTTTCAATATTGAATTTTGTGAAATATGTGTTACAAAAGTTCCTTCTTGAAAGGGGTTGCTGGATGGGTTATTCACTAGGTGAGGTACAAATTCATGATCAAACATTGTTGTCCCCGGTATGAAATGAATAAAACCATAAAAAACAACGAAACTTCAGTAAGTCTTGCAAGTCCCATATTTTTAAACTTTCCCTGTAGTTGGGAAACACAATAATTAAGCATGCTTAGATGTGGCAGGGTTGCATGTTTATTGCATAGATGTTCACTCCCTAGTAACATAGCTACTCTATTGCCTTCACACTTCACTGTTTCTATTGGGCTTGTCAGGACGTCACACATTTTCAGTTCAATACAACATTGTAGGCAAAATTATAAGTGGAAGCACAGCTAAAGTTGTAACTCAATGGCGTACAAGGTGTGCCAATGCGGAGATTCAAGTAACGCTAAGCAAAGGCTGATGCTTGGGTAATTCCTTGCACATGAATTGCTTTTTTATGAATTCGTGTGCCTTCAATGCCTTTTGTATGCGAGACCTACATTTTTGGTGACCATCTTTAGAGGATCGGGAAAATTCCAGAACCGTAAACAGTTCATCCTAAAAATAGTGTTGGTTTCTTCATCTAGGTTATAGACAAAGGGAGGAATGTTTGGAAGGGATATGTTTAGGGGTGTTGCAAACACGTGTGAATATACAAATTTCAATTCACAAAACCTTTTCTGAAAACACTCAATATTTATCACCTCAATTGGGATTCAATTCCCCTTTTCACAAAACTGTGAGAAAAGTGTTATTCTCTCCAGCCTAATGAAAACATGAACCAAATGACCAAATGTTTGTCTGCCACCCCTGTCAAACTAACTGGCCAGTAACTTTTGTAACACAGATTTTATTTAAAACCTCATTGCAATGAACAAGAAACTTGGAGAACAGTTGTGGGATTCTAAATGTACTTCATTCAAGGCATCAAATTTTTGGTAATCACCTTGTAAAGGCAAAATAGACGTTACATCGTATGCGCTATTCAGGAGAGATGATACTTGATGAATGATTCCTCCACCTTGCCCAGTGGGCTGGAAGTTTCGTACCAGTGTCCATGTAAATGTTGTTGCTATTACGACAATCACCACATAGACCCAAACCACAGGTGTGAATGGAAGTAAGAAAGCTTTCAAGGAATTCCCTGCGCCAAATTGTGTTGGCGGGGTTTTTATTAGTGTTGACAAGGATGTGAGGGCAAATGGTGCTGATGCATCAAGATACGCCAATAGCGAAAGATCTGCATTATGATATGGAAGTATAATATCGAAAATCTAAAAAAAGATAAAAGCTGTAGCACATGAATTAAAATATGCATAAGGGTTGCCCAAAACCGTATTCTATGCCAAGCAATTTCTACAATCATTAGTGCATTGTACCCAATAGGTGGCTCAATACAGCCCCTTTCAGAGTACTTGCTACAAATTCAACAACTTTCTTGTTGGGCAACCCTTATATAATTTAATATAAAAGGTTCTGCTCAGCGCTGTACATTGAAATATTAAAATATTAATGTGTTTGCTATTTGGGTCGCACCAAAGGCCATTGATATTCAGATTATGGGCTAAACCATTCACGCATATGGAACTGAACCAATCATGATTGGTTCATGCTAAGCCACCCTGATATGCTATAATTGAACATTTTACGTGCCTGCCCCACTTAAATTTATCGGGATCTTTGAACACAATTTTTCTTCCCAAATAACCACTTTTAATTCTGTTATTGTAGACATGATTTATTCATATTATTTTTATTTGCTTTGATATTTGATCAATAATTTGAGAAGTCCAATAACCTGCCACCTCACGATACATTGTGATAATTTTTCCCGTTACCCTGCCTGCATCGATCTAATTGTTATTGGGATTCGTAGATGGCCCTTTATAGAATATATATTGAAGACAAAACGTATTGATTGGGCAGTGTGCCTATATGGCAACACACCCAATATTAAAATCATGTTCAATCAAACATGCCTCGTGGATTCTGTCTCTATTCCCACTACCCCTGTGAGCCCAACTGAGTCTTGCTGTTGCTCCTTATCTCTCTCCTAAAATGGACACAAAGTTTGAGCGCGATCCCTATGAGACTATGTACATTCTTTTGGTTGAATGCAGCTAAGACATGTGGCTTTCATGTGTATATTTCATATTTTAAATAGTCATTAAACTATTTGTTTAATAAAAATAAATGCCACATATTAGTTGTTATAATTAGTTCAAAATATTTTGGGGTATTTTGTCATTTTGTCATTTGTGCTTACACACAATTTTTACCTTCACTGCTTGCATACAAACACGAGGAAGTCAATTAGTTAACGAGTGGCAAATTTGATACAACGAGTGATGGTTAGACTTCCACTTGCAGAACACTAATTAGCCGTGGTGAAATATTAATAATTAGGCTATATGTCTTTCACAGGCACTGGTCATAAATATGGTACTTCAACATGAAGAAGACATATGGAGATTTCCCTAGAAAAGCTTTACGGGTGTTCGATTTTACTGCTAACTAGTCATGGCTAGGTAAATTGTGCCCTTGGTCTGGACATGAACAGCTTTAGTTGCGATACATTTCCCAAACCTATTTCAAATGCTTTCCATGTACCTCAACAAGAAGACACTACCGTTATTCAACGCGTAGCAGAACCAGCATGGTGTCTTTTTTTTTACAGAAAGGAATTCCTGGTCCATCTCAGTCAAGCTTCCAACCATTATCTTGGATACAAATATATCAGCATCAAGTGTGTGATATGTGACTCTATGGGATAAACCCAAAGTAAGGTATATATGTACAGGAAACTTCAAAGACATCTTTGTAGCTTAAATACTCACATGAATTTCAGAGAATCACTAATAAGATCCATGAATTTGAAATCGATCCCACTATTTCCCCCAAGTTTTCCCAAATCAGCAATGAACGGAGGCAACTGTGTTTTAGTCAAATAGTCAAATTATATTAATGCAAGTATGTTATTAGCGTATTAATCAATAAAGAATTTTTCAATTTACTTGTGTTGCAAGTACTTCGAAGGTGCAACCTGGAATTGTTTGGGGAACCTGAAAGTCTAGTAAATCTTTCCTGCTTTTCAATTGGAAATATGTTTTCTGAAATTCCAATTCTCTGCAAATCTTTTGTACTCGTGTAAAGCGCATCTGAATGTTAGAGTTAACAAAGACATTTGTGAACGCATTGCTCTTAAGATTTTAAGGTAATAATAATGCCTATAACATACAGTTTCCTGCACATGTTCCCCTTGAAAACCTGATACATTGAAAGTTGTGTTGATCCTATTCACAGTAATCTTAATGCAATCCTGAATGAAATGTAAAATCATCAAATTATAAAACGCGCACAAATTATAATCCTCAATTGATTACAGACTGGGTTTTCCAACAAAACTACGTCAGCTACAACGTCTGGGATTCCACTTTCGAACACAGACTCAATCCATTGTGTATTCTTGCTCAAAATAAGCCAAGAATATGGTTCAGAAAACAGACCTCTTTTCATTGCCTGAGAAACAAACTTCAATTTAACCAACTTTTCAGATAATTTGCATCAGCTCCCATTTGAAAATATGCTTCCATTGGACCGATTTACCTCAATTAGAATAGCTTTGGTATTCTGGAAATCACAATTTATAATTACATTTGAGAAATTCTTAAATATGTCCAGAAATGTATGATCTGAACATTCTTTGAAATGAATCTCTGTTTTGAAGTTAACAAGATGCTTCATATACTCCTTCCGACTTATCCCTGCAATGACAAGGCTCATGATATAAGAATTTAATTTTAAGGTTTGTTGTGAAATACATGGTGGTCCGCTTCGAGCGCTTTCGCCTAGTAACTTTGTAACGGTGAAAGATAAATAAGTAATGGTAACAGGAGTGAATAGGAAGCGCCCTATGCCGATTCCAAAAATGGCATTTCACATGACCTTGAGTGACAGGATCAAGGTTATTGCATTGTTATCTTTTAAACCGCTAATGATAGACAAGTAATTCCAACTTGAACGTTGAAACCTACTATGAAATTAGAATGAAAATAAAATATTGCACATTTGTAAAACCAAAATCACTCCCGCAAAGGAACATTAAAATACTGTAGGTACAGTGCATCACAGCAAACATAGGAAGCTATGTGGCAAAGTGATATTACAGGGGCAGAAACCGAAAAAGCTGTGGAAACGGTTATCATTTTGAATGATGCAACATTATGCGGTTATCTTAACATTTTTCTATAGGCCCTGTCCTTTGCGGCCGTTTAAATGTTTGCCGATGCATTGAATGTAATGAGGCATGTGGCATATCCAAGTGAGGTAACTGTAACTAAGACATGTTTTGGGATATTTATAATTCATGAACGTAGCTGTCTGTTGTGACAAATAATTCCATGAAAGAGCAACATGTCCTTGTGCCATTGTGCATTCAGGTAATTAAGCGTTGACTACATGTGTTCAAGGTTGAGACCAGCGGGAAAGGAAAAGCATGGATTGCAAACATTGAAACGGCCGCGAAGAACAGGCCATGTAGCAAAATGTTAAGATAACCACATGATGTTGCATCTCATTCATAATGAAAACCGTTTCCACAGCTTTTTCAGTTGCTGCCCCTGTAATATCACTTTGCCAAATAGCGTCCTATGTAAACTGTGAGGTACTGTACCTGCAGTATTTTAATGTTCCTTTGCGGAAGTGATTTCGGTTTTACAAATGTGCAATAATTTTTTTCAGTCTAATTCGATAGTAGGCTTCAACTTCCAAATTGCAATTACTTGTCTATCATTATCGGTTTAAAAGATAGCAATGCAATAACCTTGATCCTGTCACTCAAGGTCATGTGAAATACCAATTTTGGAATCGGCATAGGGCACTTCCTATTCACTCCCGTTACCATTACTTACTGATCTTTCACCGTTACAAAGTTACTAGGCGAAAGCACCCGAAGCAGACCACCCTGTATAATACCTAAATTATTGTCCAGCAATACAACAGCATGAGCAGCTTTCAGATTACTAGTGTATTCTAAAACCACATCAAACAGTGAGTTTGGTAGAATGCCTTGCGCCATGTTCTCAACATCTTGTGAACTACTTCCGAATATGCTATTCAAGTCATTTTCAAAGTATAGTTCATTATTTAATGGAATTGTAACATTGGCAGGCATTAGAATATTGCGGAAGAAATAAAATGATGGTCGACTTAGAATAATAGTGTTGACTTTCGGTCGTCCATATAGCAAGAATTCGTCAACTGGAATACAGGAATAATTGCACATTTAAATATTAGGGAATGCATTCTTACAAATGCTGCTTAATATTAATAAAGTAAATTTTACAACAGTGGGTGTAACTACATTGTCCCATAATTGATCACCATACCCTGGCTACTAATCTTGAATAAAATAATCTATTAAAAATGCAACCTGTGCAAATAGTCAATTTAACGCAGGCATGTTAGCCATTTAAGAGAAAACATTACTGTTTTCTGCAAATCTATGGACCATAAGAACAAAGTGATATAATGGTGATGATCCATAACATTGGCATGGTAAATTGACTTGGATAACAAAAATCTAAGATGGACACCAACCCTGAACTGGCACTATTTTACAGATACTTTAGAAATCCAAATTTTCTGCAATATTCTGTTTCTAATTAAGTAACATCAGTATAATCCTCACTGTATCAATAGTTATGAGCAGACTGTTTTATACTCCATGTGAAAGAATTAAAATGTTACCACATCATAAAATTTTAAAATAAGAAATGAAATTGCACAATTAGTCAAACTATTAAAAACATAATATGAAACTGTCAAAATACGAACCTAATTTATGAATTGTGGGCCAGTGATTGCATGCAAATTGCACAATGCTTCAATTAGTAGAGCTTGCAGTGATGGGTAATCCAGAACAATCTTCCTGAAGTATATCTTAATATTAAAATTGGAAATTAGCAATATTACATTACGGATTAGTTACTTTGAAGTTCTCCAGTAATGAATAGAAAGTATTAAGTCACTAACATAATAAACAAAGCAACTGCTAGTAAATATGACATGGTACCTGCTTCCAAGATTTTGGTGAAATACACCACAATTGCTAATGTGCAATACAGGTGCAAATGCATTTTGTTTCTCTGGAAAGCAATACGTTTCTGGAAAAATTACATTTCCTTTTATAGCTTTCAGCTTTCCTTTTGTTTTTAAATTTCAAAATATGTTGCTGATGTATAAAGTTATTGCTAAGTAATTGAACTAGGTAACAGTATGTGCTCAATTTCGTTTAAATATGACCACATGGTATTATTTCAAACAAATATACTACCATTATGCACTTTAACACTATTATATATTGATTACATGAAATGTGGAAAATTGCACTGCTTAACTTGGTTTACAAAGTAATTCTGCAAAGTAGGTGCACAATTTTTGCATTAGTCTATTGCATTCGTGTTATTACTTTAGCAACTTTATAGTCATTAAATATATTACCAAACAATTTGCTGAGTCAATAACAGTGCCAATTGTTAGAGCAGCTACAAAATGTAATTTTTGGCAACATAAATGCAATTTACATCAATAGGTCTCATACATGCGACACACGCGAAACGTAAAGTTAACGCAGGTACGTTAGCCACATATTATTAGGCAGTTATGGCAAAACTGTGCAATCGAACGCATACGACGTGGGGTAAGCAAGACGTTAATTCTTACATGTAAAAATCTATGTCCATCTTACCCCATGTCGTGTGGTTACGCTTACACAGTTTTGCCACAACTTCCTAATAGAGCAAATGTTATTGTTTATTGCAAAGTTATGGATCCTGAGTATAAAAGTGGTAAAATAGTTATGATCCATAACATATAATACCAAAACCAGAGTAAACGATCTCCTTTTCCAATTAAAGGACAGAAAACATGATGAAAACTTGTGATCTGATAATTATTCTGCATCGATCTCCCTTAAATACACCAGATTGTCTACTGACTCTGAAAAACTTGACATTATAATGGCATTTTTTTTGTTATCCTTGAAATCCTAGAAATATAATGGAATTTGTTCTTAATCCTGGAAAATGTATCATTTTTGATGCTTTACATTGTGACTACCGGGAATGCAAACTCACTTACTTTTTGGCGAACAAGTTTTATTACAGATTAGTCTTCAAGATATTAACAAATTTGGCTATAACAAATTCAACAACAACAAAGTCAATAATCAGGTACATAGTCAGTTATTTCAATGATGGCTTTTGATGGTCAAGGGTTGAGGTTAGGAGATCTGATCCATCATCCAGTAAGCTCAGTCAGAGGAATGTTAATGTAAGTCACCAAGTTGTCCTTCTTTTATGAAACACCACTTGTTGGTATTACCGTATTACTCATTCATAAAAATAATGCAATTTCAATCCATTAATTTAATCTCACCATTCAATTGCATAAAAGTTAATTGTTACTTATTACAATGATAATACCTTTCATAATTATGCATAATTAAATCCCACATGTGGATGGTTCACATTTATTATTGCTAAATGAGTGATTAACACAAATTCCCCAATCCCCGCTCCCAGCTCTTCGCACCCAAAACTCGCGTACCCTTGTGATTCAACCATTTCAAGTAATGTTGCATTTGTTTCATTTTTTCTTTATACTAAATTGTTTGGACGTTTACATCTGTATTGCAAAGTTTATTTGGTTTTAGTGAAATTATCTTCTGGTACATTTGTGTAGTTGAAATGCTTGAATCACAATCACATGGGTGGTGGACAGTACAGAACAAAGGCAGATTCAACAATAATACATATACATGTAGTGGCTGTTTATATACAGGTGTTTATACAGGGTGATTCATTGAAGTCCGACCCCCCCCCTTTACTTTTCAGAGGCTTTGATAAATAATTCTGAGATTTGCATATGTGAATACAGATGTCGAGAAGAATCCGGAAACCTAACTTTTACTGACCTTTACAAAGTTCTTCAAGGTCATTGAATTTGTATCTTTGCAACCATTCACATTAGGGCATTAGTGTAAATTACAATGTTGAAGAGCATCATGTGTTCAGTATTAGTACCAAGTTTCATAATTTTTAATACATTGTACAAATTAATATGAGTTTTTGAAATTTTGCATGGTCACACAGCTGTGTCCACTATTACACATGAAAAGAAGCCCATTTAAAAGGGCAAATGTGTTGTAAATGGTTCTTCACTACTGTGTGCTAAATGCCAAATTCAAGATTAGTCAATGTTGTGTGTGTTGCGCATGTAATGCAGAAATGAGTTAAAGTGTGTACATTTCAGTGAGAAAAAACAATGCATGTTTATTTATAACTGAAAGTAGTATGCAATTAAACAAAACATTGTACCCACAGAGAGGTTCCTAAATGTTATGAACCACAGCAGAAAATAATTCAGCATAAAACCACATATGGAGAAAATCAAGACCTAATTATAATAGTATCAGTGCAGATAATGTTCAATGTGCCATCCTTCGCATGCGACCACATACTGTGCCCGCTGCACCACAGATTGTATTGCTTCATGCAGCATTTCTGCAAGAATCCCCTCAATGGCAGTGCGGATGCGATTTTGCAGGTCCAGCAAAGTGGTAGTTTCGTGTCCATAGACCTTCTGTTTGATGTAACCCCTCAAAAGAAATCTGAAGGGGTGAGGTCAACGAAGTGTCCATTTCACTGGCCCACCACGAACTTGCCCTTGCCCACCACACTTGCCTTGCACACCACAATTGCCCACCACACCACTGCCCTTTTAAATGGACTTCTTTGCATGTGTAATAGTGGACACAACTGTGTGACCATGCAAAATTTCAAAAACTGATATTAATTTGTACAATGTATAAACAATTATGAAACTTGGTACTAATACTAAACACATGATGCTCTTCAACTTTGTAATTTACACTAGGGTCCTAATGTGAATGGTTGCAAATATACAAATTCAATGACCTTGAAGAACTTTGTCAAGGTCAGAAAAAGTTGGGTTTCCGGATTCCTCTCGACATCCGTATACACACATAAAAAACTCAAAATTATTTATCAAAGCCTTTCAAAAGTAAAGGGGGGGGTCGGACTTCAATGAATCACCCTGTATACAAAACCGTGCGAGTCCTCAGGTTCCTGGGTTCGAATCCTGCTGCTGCCAGGTGTTCATTCAGATATCTCAAAATGTAATGGAAACGTGAGGGGCATCTTTATTAGAACATACCGTTTTTTGTGGACATGGTGTTAGTAGTGGATGTAATCTCTCCTTTTCCCCTTGGAAGGGGTTAATCACATGCTTTAGCTGCTTTACCAAAAGCACTCCCAAAGTGCAGACCGGACCCTTAGACACCTCCCCCCCCCCCCATAATGCAACTTCTTAACCATCTCAAATGATGATTACATTTGGAATGTAATTAATTTCCACAAATGTACACGAGTTCAATCTGGCTCTTCCCAAAAGTACCCTATACCATGGTATAAGGCCCCAATGTACAGTCAATTAGTTATCGATCAATATTGCAAAGTTGTTACTTTTACAGGCTACTTGAGACAGCTAATATGGTACCAAGATTATTGCTTATGCACAGAACATCTTCAAAAAGCAATGCTGATTCATTTGATTAGATCAAAAGTGATTCCTACTACAGGAAATATGATGATTCAATTCTGTATCGATTCACTGAAAAATGTTTGAAATATTTGTATAAAAATATGAAAGCAATAGAGAAATTCAATAAATTTGGAAACAAATTGCTGGTAGTATATAAACTTTTTATGCATTTTATTCATTCAAGGCATTCAAACATGCAATGGTTATATAGGTGCATTTTTAGGTTTAACACGCGTTACACTTATAAGCTGCCAAGTGAACGTATCAAGGATTGGCGCGTTTCATTCCACTTGTTTGTTTCTGCTCGATTCATTGTAAAACCTATATACCAAAAGACATTAGTATGAAATTACATTAATTGAAATGGTTAAAAGTTATGATATATACTTACTGAGAATAGCACGAACGCCTTCACCATTTAGTGCCTTTCGTGCAATCTCCAGCTCTCCAAGAGGACCTATTGAAACCTTGCCATAAACGGAGGACGTGGCAAGGGATTGTTCTGAAAAAATAGCTTTTGCCAAATTTTTTAGCATTTCGGATGCTGAATGGGAACTTGACAAAATTTGCCGGAGATAATTTCTTGGCAAATAAATTTCACGTTCCGGAACAAGTTTGACGACCTAAAGAACCAAAACATACATGAAACAAAGTTCATATATTAAAAAAGTGAATTGACAAGGTTTAGTAACATACCTTGGAAACCCTACTGGAAATATCTATCACATGATATAAGATGGTGTCTCATAACACATCATACCATGGCCATCAGGAAACATCATACACCACCATCACGGAACCATCATGGTGATGTGTTATGAGACACCATCAGTGTGATGGATATTTCCTGTAGGGAAGTGTGCAATTTTATAGAATTGATCACAATAAAACGATTTTGCAAACTATTTTTTTTTTACAAATTGTTAAAAAAGTTACGAGCATCCTCTTTTGCCAAAATATAAATTTTCAGCCTATTAGGCCAAGCGCTTTGCAGTTTCAGCCAATGGTAGAGCCAAGGCTAGTATAAGTGGTATGCTGCAAAACCTTTTCAGTTCACCCTTAAATGTTTGCATTGTTCATTATCCATGCATTTTTGTCGGTGGCATTCCATCTTAAGCCATCATCCTTAGTTTTGTGGTGTACGTCAGATTCCTATAAAAATGTATATGTATATTATTAACATGTAAATTTGCAATAAATTTGTACGTATAAAGCTGTAGCATACATTTGGTTTTTCTGTTCCAATTTCTGGTTCCATTATATCCCTAATAGCATACGATAAGCAGTAAAATATTAAGCTAATTGTCATGAATGTATCACAGTACTGATCTAATTGCATAGCAATTGTCCAAAATTGAGACATGATTTTGGGAAACATAATTTATTCAGGGATGGCTTGCATATCGACTTGTCACAAGCCATGCAAAATCAGGGGTTCACTGTGCATTTTCACATTCTGGTGGTAATTGCCAAGCCATTGGATCGATCAGTACAAATATGATCACTCATTAATTAGTGTAATCTATTTAATTACCTGGATGAATCATCATCATCAATACTTGGTACATTCTTTCTCTTCTTGTTGCAGCTGATATACAATGTAACATTAATTGTTGTTAACTTTTAAATGTTAATAACAATAATTGTATTCTAAATAGTACCTTATTGATGAATTAGCCATTTGGTCTCCGTTGATGCTACTGTTGCTGCTACTATTGAAAAGGGAACAATCAAACACAATTAGTTACATGATCTGTGAATGTGGCACATTAAAGGTTAACTGACATGGTTTTGTAAGGTATATTGAAACGTACATAGTTAAATAGGTAGCATAAAAGTAACAAGAATCCCGTTTACATATTATTTTTAAAAAAATTATTCACCGAGATATTAAATTTTTCATGAACGTTCGATTAGGCTTATTTCCTCCCGTCAGCGGCCGTATACCGATTTTACGGTACTTCATTGCCTCGTCAAACGGAAAGTACTCAACAAAGAAAATTGAATAATTAAGGGAAGGCTAATAAAAATACAACGAATTTTACTGGCTACATTTCAGGGTATGTTACAAAACCGTGTCAGTTAACCTTTAAATTCAAAGAAAAACCAATTCATATTACCGTATGCTCGATTTTCGCAATTCCTCAAGCTGCGCAACCAGATGAACTGCTTTATTTAGCAAATTGTTAGTCTCTACAAATAAACTTTTATTTTAGAATCTAGTATTTAACAATTTTAAATATTGAATTAGCAAAACAATTTTTTTGTATTGGACAACAAACCACGCATTTCTTCCCTCTCTGTCAAAATTGTAATCTTCTTCTCCAAGTCAGCAACCTTTGTTTCCAAATAATGTAATTTTGAGTGTCTTTCAATATTGGTATCCTCCTCCTCATTTGACGAATCACTGGAATTATCAGCAACGTGACCACTCGTCTTGCAGCTTTGTTTCGCAGTGGTGTGTTTTTTGCAAGCCTTCAGGAATACAACATTTCATCGTAATATTTTACATTTATACAAATTATATATTATTGAAGATTATATAGAACTGATGATCATTGAACATGTATCCATTTGTACCTTTGAATTGTGCGCTACGTTCTTATTGGTCTTCAATGGTATATCATCATCAGAACTTGATATTTCTGGACTATGTGTCTTTGAAGGTTTTGGCTTTCCTTTCATTAGTTGTGCTGGTTCACCCTTTTTATTTTGTTTCTCAAGAGCGGCTGCCATTTTCTCCAGATCCTCTCTATTGTCTTCATACAAATTAAATAAAAGTTTATCAACAACTCCTGTTATTTGTCTGATATCTAAATAAATATAGTAAGTACGAATTTAAAGGTGAACTGACACTGTTTTGCAACACCCCATGATATTCAGATTGTAGACAGAATGATTAAAATGAAAACTATAAAACTATGAGTTCACTTCTATTCTTCTTTAAAAATTCATTAAAAGTGTTTTAACAGATTGAAGTTAGTGTGTTTTTGGGCCTGTGCAGAGAGGCTAGTTGGGGAAAAATTCTAGTATGTGGAGAGTTTGTTCCAGCAAATGGAGTGGGAAGCCACCTGTATATTGCCAGTAGGCATTTAACACGTTTTGGTGCAAGTGGCATGCCATACGCATTATCCCGGATGTCAATTTCGACAGTGAGAATTTCCGAATTTTTATTTAAAAAACGAATCGGTGGAAAAATCAGAAAAGAATTGGACATATGCAAATACATGTAGTTCATGCACAGGAAATTTTTCAGAGAAATCGGTTGCAAGAAATTTACCCTGTCAGTTCACCTTTAAGCAATTATTACTTCCAAAAAGTTTACTGTAAATTTCGACATTTTTTGTTAATTAAAAACATATTGCTGAAGTTACAATTTACAGATTATTATGCAAGTTTACAATTAGTGAAGTGCAACAAAAAGTGCAATTTAGTGTAATTAATCAACTTTAAAACTTGTAGAATTTTTTAGTAGAAATTAACTGCATCCAAATTTATACATAAAATTGAACATAAATTCATTTCAGTCTAAATGGACTTTATAAGTACAATCGCTAGCAAATAAATTCACTTACCACTCACTGCCAGCACTTTACCTACACGTAACCCTCGGTTACCCCTAACAGCTACAATGGACCCAACTGCAATATTTTTATTTACTTCTTCCATTTTTAGATCTGATAGAAATATATCAGTGCAAAACTCAGTGTTATAACAAGAAGGTTATAATATAAAGTGCTCCAGATGAAAAAGTTGTGTGCGTCCTGCTCCAAATATAACCTAGAAATGGGCAGACAAAGGAAATTTTCCACATTCCAGAAACACTTCCTGGAACTGCAAGGACTAGTAGCCTCCATGCAAGGCTCAAGTAAGTCCAAAACATCCTGTTAACAATTTCTTTTATACCTGATTGGAGGCTACATAAACAACATTGCTATACGTAGCAGGCACCAAACAGCAAGCAAAATAATTAAAATATAGTTGCAATAAATTTATCAATTAATAAAAATAGTTTTAAAAATATACCTAAATGTAACATACTTGTAAATAATATAATTATACTTTTGAGAATACTTTTTAAAATACATCAACGTGCAAACGTACCCCATCGCGTGTTCAAAATCGCCCCAACTTCACCTTTGGCGCCATTTTTAACTTGAAATCCGGCTTGCAAATCAATACAATCACATATATCACGTAACATTGACTACTTTCCTTCTTTTGGAAGCAGCAAACGTCTTAAAACCATTGAATTTAGCTTGATTTTCTTCAATTTAGGACAATTTGATAAGAAATTAAAGGAGATATGACACGGTTTTGTAACACCCCATGATATTCGGACAGTAGAAATAATGAATTCAATTAAAACTATGAGTTCATGTCTTTTCTTTTTTTAAAATTTATTAAAAATGTTTTAACAGATTGAAGTTTGTGTG
>JAQFZQ010002307.1:0-14534 GCA_034696005.1 Glomeris marginata
CTGAGGCTTTTTCCGATAAGATTATGTTGGTTTTGTATAGACAGGAGCATCCTGAATGCTTCGTTTCGCATGGCAAACTTAAAAATGGATCATCTCCAGAACGACATTTAATGCCATGAAAGCATTTTCAATTTCAAAAGGTATGGTATAAAATGAATAGCGCTAGGTATTGACAGCGACAAAGTTGTACACATTTAAACATTTCTAAAATGTTAGAATAATACTTAAAAAGAAACTTCATACAGGAGAAAGTTTCTCATTTATA
Source organism: Glomeris marginata (assembly GCA_034696005.1). Classification (NCBI taxonomy): domain Eukaryota; kingdom Metazoa; phylum Arthropoda; class Diplopoda; order Glomerida; family Glomeridae; genus Glomeris; species Glomeris marginata. The sequence continues at coordinate 266 of JAQFZQ010002307.1, forward strand.
CTGCTGAATAGGAAATGGTCAATGTGACTTTACGAATTTTGACGCGTCTGTTTTGACGACAAAAAGTCCTTTCGATTAAAAACTTTTGAAATTATTTCTCACTATAAAATTAGGAAATTTAAATAGCTATAAAAACAATTTACTAGATAACTGATTTGAATAATATATTAAAATGAAGCAGAATTAAAATATTTACATATTTAAATAAAATAGGAAATTTTACGAATATTTCTCCGGGTCAAATTTTATCAAATTTCTCAATTTTTTCAACACTGTAAATGAAATAAATATCAAGTAATCAAATAGAAAAATATGAAACCAATTGACTCCAACATTTATCTCAGGAAGTCACACAAAAAATGGCACATTTATAACTAAAAATCAGAAACATTTAACGGTAAAAAAAAAACTACGGCACGTACAAAATGACAAGAATAATAATTAAATCATTCAGATTCTTAAATGTAATTCTTATCATTACAATAAAAATATGGTTTTTAGAGATTACTTGCCGCAGTCTCCCAAATCACCCCGTCGTCTGCTGACTTGCGGATTTTGTCGCGCGGATGACCCAACGTAATGTCTATTAAAAGTATTAGAAAAAAACAAATATTATTAACAATTTAACTGTGATATAGTTAAAAATTAAATGTAGATATTAAAAATTATTTTATATTTTATATTAGGATACGAGAAATTTTCGCATTCGCGCCGATTCGCGTCAAAATAAAAAAAATATTTTAATTAAAAATGAAGGTAATTCTTACTTGTAATTAAAATTGGATGTCATCATGATGCTGTGACATTGGTTCATACACATGGATGTTGTAATATGCATTTGACATTTGTTCTACGGGGCTTTGAGGTTCGGCGCGTGCCGCGGCGCGGACACCCGACTGGCTTTTCTTCTTCGCCGCGTTAACTATTTCATGTAACCATGCTTTATCTTTTCCTTCCTAACATTAAATGAATATATATATAACCACTCCACATTATAATAATATCTTTGTAAAATATACAAATTTACCATTATTATTTGATCTTGAAGCATCGCGACCATCTTCGCGCGCGATACGTTATTCGCGTAAGACTGAAGTAAACCAACTCTACAATAAATATTAAATATTAAATACAGCCATTATTTCATATGGTAATATTTAAAAATAACATTAAACATATTTAACATGTTCCAAATTACCCTAATGCGATAAGGTACCCGGCAATGAATCCCGGCCGCGTTATAAACTGCACCACTAACCCCAACCATTTTCTATTCACTTCCCAGCTTTGGAACATATCCAGTATAACTTCAGATGCTATTTCTTTGGATTTAAATGGACCACAACAAGTGGATGGATGCAAGCTTTGAAAATAGCACAACACGCGTGAAAAAGTTAAATTCAACTCACGCGACAAAAATTAATAATACGGTTAAAAATAAAAAATAACAAATAGAAATTTATAAATGAAGATTTGAGTTACCTTATAATGCTGTAGATGATTGGAATAAATGTACATATGAGAGCAGTGAATGTTAGGAGTAAGAAAATCTTCTGCGCTTTACCCGCGCGCCATGCTCTTTCAGGCGGGTAACAATTCAGTTTAATGTGGATCTAAAAATACAAATTTTTATATAATTCCTCCATTTAAATAGTTTATTAGTATATCCAAACACTGTTTATATTATTTAATCCCCAAAATATAGTTAGAAATATGTATATGGAAATTTAACAAGTACACGCGTCAACATCGGACGTGTAACGTTCGCTTAGAAATTAAGTAAATGCATTTAAAAATACTAAATTGATTTAAAAAATAATGAATAATATTGATAAAACTGTTTATTGCTTTATTAAAAAATGTTTATATGATTTAAGAAAAATTAACAAGAAAAATGAAATTATATTTAATAAAGACAACGTACCATGGTGATGAAAAATGTGAGGATGAACTTTAACAAAAGAAAACTGGAAACCATAGGAAAATAAAATAGGCCTAACCTAAAATTGAATAATAAATAAAATAATATAGAAACAAGTAAAAAATAATTAAATAATGTACATAAATAATAAACATAAAATTATGAGATTTTCGCGCGCCGATGATATAATTTGCTTAACAAACAAAATAACAAAGCTATGTAAATATACATGAAATATTATATATATTTGCATGATAAGCCATGCAAATAATTTATTAATGAAACTAGGATTTTAAATTTTTTAACCGTTATAAATTTTCTGTCGCGTTTAAATATAATTACGTAAAAATGTTACAAATCTCAATAAATTATATATAAAATAATTTGCTTACCAGCACAGCATCTGGTTGTAAATAAGGTACCATGAATTAGTTGACAGGTTGAACTCAGGGTTTCCCACAATGCGGAATCCTCTTTCGTGCAACACGCGGCGAAGGTATCCGATCGGAATAGTCGGTACCATTACGACAATGAAGTCTATTATTAATAATCTGTATATTTCTTGTCCAAATAATGTTTCCCAACACTGCAATAAACCCATTATATTATTCGTAATTAAATATAAACTAATAAAATCATTTTAAAATTCAAAAATACGAACACACGATTAAAATAGGCCTATATTTGAGACAAAAATCAAGGCAACCCCCTGAAGAAAAAAAAACTCACCAAATTGGTAACAGCCTCCTTAGTTTCCAAAGTAGAAACTTGGAACCAATAATAGACCATAACACCCAGAACAGTCAATAAAAGCACGAACATCCTGCGAACAACAAGAATAATTATTCGTCTAAAGCAATTTTAATTCATTTAATAATTTAAATAATTACCTTAACATTGTCATATTGAGTTCAGTGTATTTACTGCTGTATCCTTCCCACTTAATGATCATTGAGAAAATTATTGGAACCACTAGTAACACCGCTGTTATCGTTAACGGCAACGCGACATCATCCAACACCATTATCGTGTTCTAAAATAAATCCCTATTTAATTCCTAATCAACATTATAATTAAATATAATTAATGATGTACCTCCAGGGCCTTCTTTTGCAGTAGGTACCACACCAGTGCACCGCTAGCTACTAGCAGTCCAACGGCAAGGATGTGATTACAGAACTTTCGCGCGAAAAGTTCAAATTTCGCTTTGAGTCGTAGCGGCGGTTGTTGTTTCTTAACAACACTTGATAATTCCTCCTTTAATTTAACATTAAGATAAGTTAAGGTTGCTACTAACAGGATTAGGGAAACACTAACCAGTATTTCTTGATGGATAGATTCAGATTTTAACTGCGCCATGTTGCCGGATGTTATCGTAAAATCCCACGATGAGAATACGAGGGATGAGAAAATGTTACGGTGGGACCCAATGGATGAAAGAGTGTGTTCTTTGTAAACTTGCCCTAACCTGATTAAAAATATAGTTAAAACTTAATTAAGGTAGGAGATAGTAAGAGAGAATTGTGGGTACCAGATGGTTAAAACGATGAGACAGAGGAGGAAACAGCTGATGACCGTGAAAAAGTACGCTAAGGGGATGTTGTACTTTAGGTTTCCATCAGATGATGTACTGCCATTGGTGTATGTGCCATAGTATAACAGTGATGAACCTAATGCACCCTATAGGGTCAAAAACAATGAACATTTTGTAATGAAGTTCCACCCAGAAAGGATCAGCTATTCAAAAAATTTTTAATTTTAAACCTTAATTTAGGCAATTGATAAAGAGATATGCTAAGTAGTATAGCAGGGCAATCTGGGGACGGAAGTGACGTCACAGGAGGGCGTGATTAGGATTCGACCAATCACAGCAGGGCAGAAATAGGCCACGCCCACCTGTGACCTCACTCCTGCCGCCAGATTGCCATCCTATACTACTATGTTGTTTCCATTGGTTAAACATGCATTTCAAATTTTAAATAAGCTCCACCCACAAAGGATCTGCTGTTTGCATTGTTAAACACATATTTAAAAATATAAATAAGCTCCACCCACAAAGGATCAGCTGTTTGCATTTTTTAAAATGAATTTTAAACCTTAATTTAGGCAATTGATAAAGAGATATGCTGTGTAGTATAGTATAGCAATCTGGCGACGGAAGTGACGTCACAAGAGGGCGTGATTAGGATTCGACCAATCACAGCAGGGCAGAAATAGGCCACGCCCACCTGTGACGTCGCTTCCACAGCCAGATTGTCATCCCATACTACTATGCCGTTTCCATTAGTTAAACATACATTTCAAATTTTAAATAAGCTCCTCCCATCCTTAATTAAGCTCCGCCCACTAAGGATATGCTGTTCGCAAAACCAGAAGAAAATATACAGACCACTTACCGAACCAGTGAGCAGATTGTGCCATTGAAAAGGCATTTTATCCGGATTGTAACTTTTAACCGAAATCTCGGATTCAACTCCTCCATCGCGTTGTCCAATCTCGTAATCCCAATACGTAGGCTTATCTTTCGATTCCACCACGTATTCTATTTCTTTCTGGAAGTACGGTGTAGTGGTCCTTAAATCTGTTTCAATGTTAGAGCCATGGACCTGGATTTCCATACCGGCATCGCTGTGCTTGTTGTCGATAAGTTGCGGCACAAGTAAAAATCCCAAACTTTACCCGATAAAATTAGGAAAAAATACAATAAAAATTAGGAATAATTAATTTATGCATACAATAATAAGGCGTAATGATTAAAATTACCATAATATGGAAATGAAGAAGTTTAGGGCAACCAGTCTGCGTAGAAAAATGAAATACGAAGCGACCGAGCTTCCGAACCTTCCTTCGATTGACCGGATTGAATTTTCCCAGAGATTCAAATGAGCGAAAAATGATAAAATTTGCCTCTTGATACGAACACCAGTCTGTAATATTAAAAACATAATTAATAGACGCCATCTAGTGAGCATTTTTAAAACTAAAAAATAAAATAAAATGGAAAATCACATTTATTTCGTAATTTATTTTCTAAAATAATTATTTTAACCCAATATATTTTTTTTTTATAAATTGAAAAAAACATTCCTTGAACAGTTAATTCATATGAAGTAGTTTGTACTAACTAGTGTCGCCACCTAGTGATCATTTTAGGAACTACAATAAAATTATAATAATAATAAATAATAATAATAAATAATAAAAAACAGCAATTTAATTTATTTTGTTATATTTTAGACCAAAATAATTAATTTAATAAATTAAACTTTTAATATGAATTGAATGGAATTTATGTAACACAGTTTGAATTACGCAGAAGCGCCACCAAGTGACCATTTTTGGAACTAAAATTTTTTATATTATTAATTAATTTAACTTGTGTGAATTAAAAACTTAATAAAAAGACATAAATAATTTTATGACTTACAAAATGTGTTTTGTAATTAATCAAAGCTGCAAATCCAATCTTTCGCTTCTTTCGCTTCGTCTGCTTGTCGTTCAACTTCGACAAAATACGTCTTTTCACCGAAAGCGAATAATGAAGATCACGGATAGCACTGTTAGAAAATAAACCAAATTTAATAATTCCCAATTGAATTGTACTAATTAATTAAATGGTGGATTTAAACCTGGAGTTGTCATGGCCATCATGGTCACCGTCAACTTCATCCATGTTCCTTAACGCGTGAATCACTTCGTCTTCTGGTAACTCATCTCTCGCGCAAGACATGGCTACACTTCTTAATCTTAGTGTTGCGTATCTCGGGGCTTGCTGTGTATTACTTATTGTACTGTAATCCACAGTACCATATCCACTTGCATCAGATATAACATCATCTGGGGAAGACACCGGTAAATTTTAAAGTTGTCGCGACAAAATTCAGCCGCGGCAATTTCCAACACAAACCGTAGTTAAAATATAAATAATTAAAAATATAAGATGACTAAATACTCAATTGAATGATTGATATATTAATTTTGGAAGTTTTCCAAACAGCACTTGAAGTTCAAAAAAAAAAAATTTATTCGCTTTCATCGACACATTTAAAATTAATAATATAAATATTTATAATTAAAGTACAATTTTATGTTACTGGTATTATTAATTTTAATACAACACTGTCTTTATTAAAATTAATTTAATAGTTGAATGTGTTTTATTTATTAATTAAATAAATATACCGGATTGTCGAAGAGGTTGGAGTTCGGTATCGCGCGAAACATTAACAGCAGTTGTATTATTCATTTTCCACTTTGAAGTGAGATTCTAATCAAATGAGAATCCATTGTGTGCAATCTGAAAATAAAATATATTAATATATTAGAATATAAATATTTAAATTTATAAAATAACAAAAATCATTATTTCCCTTTAAAAATCATTTAAATTATATAAATAACATATATTTGAATCCAGCTGTACTCTTTAGTAATACCGAGTAATACACATAAATGTAATTTAAATTAATCCTAATGTTCGTACAAATTTGGTTAAATAAAATGTAGAATTTAATTAAATTATTTATGTATTTTCGTACAAGTGAAAAAACGTATAAGCGAATTTCGTAAGTCGGGGTTTATCGAATTTCGCTTGTTTTCGCGTTGTTTTTCATTAGAAAATTCACGAATTTAAACCGGATAACAGATTAACATCTTGTTTAAGTGTAGTAGATATAAATATGATATTTTAAAGACATTAAAGCAATATTAAAGCAAGAACAACGTGGTTTGTAATTGATCGATTATTATTAGCAACACGTTTGAATTTTTTTAACTAATTCCCCAAATCAATCCATCAAATTTTACAACTACAAACGATTAAACACATCGAGAACAACATCCGGTTAAAATATGAAAGAGAAATGTGAAGAAATTACCGAGATTTTCATGAAGTTCCCGAAGAAATTGATGTTCGGAAGAACGGGATCGCTTTCAGCTTCGGCCATTGCGAAACAATGACGTCACGGCTTCGGTAACTAGATACGTCCATTGAAATCAATCTACCGTTGGACTCCATTTTGATACCGTAAGAGCTCTACAAGGCGGGGCTAACAAAATCTATCCTTGATTGGCTGCAGGGTCATGACGTTATAATGGCCGCTATGTTGACATGTTTTCTACACCAATCCTAGCACGGTTATAGAATTACCGGATGTATCAACCAATCAGAAGTGTGAATGGTTAAAAACATATATGCCACGCCCGTATCGTAGCGTATCGATACGCATATCGAGTAAATATCGTATCGGTTTGTTGTGATACTATTTATCGCCGGACGATTCGCCACTCCATAGAATCCAATGGTAAAATAAGGTGGTGAAATGTCCCAACACCCGAAAACATGTAAATAACGGTTTTTCGATATGTTACAACGCAACTTGCGCCATCTCTCGGCGATTATTGGAAGCATAAAATGGCAAAAATTTATTACTTCACATTCACGAGCCGTAGTTGCACGAATTGCATCATCTGCGAGCCAATCTTAACACTCTTGTGCTCAACATCCGCCATCTTGGAACCTACATAGACAAAAGACACTCGTGAAAGGTCCATCTTCCATAATTTGGCCCCAAGACTTTTCACCGCGCAGTGCAAAGATGGCCGAGTCTACATCGGAGTCACGACCTAAGAGGCATAGAGATAATTCAGACCAAGAAGGGCAAAAAAAGAAGCAAAAAAGGGTATTCAGCCTTGAAACAAAGCTAGAGATCCTAAAACGCCTTGAGAGAGGCGAAGGACCATCAGCCATCGGAAGATTGTACGGCGTTAACGAATCCACCATCCGCTCCATCAACGCCAACAAATCCACCATCCAATGTACCGCAACGTGGTCCACATCGCAGTCCGCGAAGATAATCAAGCAATGCCGCAATCCACTCGTTGAACAGACCGAAACCTTACTTTTGCAGTGGATTGCGGACGTCCAAGCGCAAGATACGTCTGGCTCGGAACAACGCTGCAAGATTGACAGCGGAAGGATTCGGGACAAAGCGAAGGAGATCTTCGCAAGACTTAAGCAGAACCAGGAGGGGAATGGAGAACCGGAAGTGGGAGGTTTTGCAGCCAGCAAAGGATGGTTTGACAGGTTCAAGAAGCGGCACGACTTGGACAATACGAATTCAGTGGGTGTCGATGAAGTCGTTGACCATTCGATGCCTCAGGAAATAATGCCAACGATAGTTGTTAACGGCTACACATCACAGCAAGTATTCTACACCGAGAAGACAACACTCTACTGGAAAAGGTTACCTAACCGCACGTACATTTCAAAAGAAGAGAGAAAAGCTTCCGGATTTAAAGCTGCCAATGACAGACTTACCGTTCTTTTCTGCGGTAATGCAAATGGTGATTTCAAGTGCAAACCACTTCTTGTGTATCATTCTGAGAACCCCCGTGCTTTCAAGAGAATCCGCAAGAGCCACCTGCCGGTACATTGGAAGGCCAGCAAGAAGTGCATCTTGACGGATACCCTGTTTGACGATTGGTTCAATAAGTGCTTCTGCCTCGAGGTCCTACGCTACTGCACCGAACAGAACATTGGTTTCAAAGCCTTACTTCTTCTCGAAAATGCTCCTTACCATTCACCCCATCTGGAGACTATTCACCCTAACATTAAAGTGATGCCCATCCCACCAACAACAGTGACTACCAAGTCGATATACAATGAAGTCATCGCAATGTTCAAAAAACACTACATTCGGCATACGCTTCAAGCGATGGTCGAATACCAATACGGTCCGAAGATGCAATCGCTGCGTGAATCTTGGCGGTCGTACAACATAGTGGATGCAATCCAGAATGTCAAAGCAGCATGGGATGAAATGAACAGCAGCACCATGAATTCAGCATGGAGGAAACTATGGCCCGAATGCATAAATGACATCGACGAAGAGGCACATGCTGCCGACCGGGTTCTATGTCATAACTGTTCCACTGTGGCTACAATTGTTTCTCTCGGCAAGAGACTTGGCGGTGAGGGCTTCGATGACATGCATGAGAGCGATATCCTGGAACTGGCGGAGAATCATGGCGATGAGCAAACCGCAGAAGAGTTGAGGAATAGGGTCATTAGTCTCGAAGAACAAATGGATGAAAATGAATTACCGGAACCAGTGGATTCACTTACAATAGAAAACCTGACAGCTTTGGTCACTATCATTGACAATGGCATCACATTTGCAAAGACGATTGATTCTGACTACGAAAGAAGTGAAATCTTCATGAGTGGGCTTCTCGATGCACTTGCACCATACAAAATGATTTTGGAAGAGAAAAAGAATGCGGCACGGCAGCCCACAATTTTAAAGTATTTCAAAAGAATCCCCAAGTGATGTGTTTCTCCTTCATGTGTTACTGTGCCAGTTACACTCTTTTATTCTCAGCTCCATTGTGCATGCGCTGTCCGTGATGTAACATGACATGACTCGCAAGGGCCCTATGAATCCATGCATTAGGAGGGGGCATTACCGATTTGACTGCCGAAAACCTCCTAGGGGTGTACGGCTGGCAATACATAGTTATAAATGTATCGTATCGCACGCAAATGCCGGAAGAGGGACCGAGTACCCTAATGAGATCAAACGTTACTATCGATGTAAGGAAATGGGTAATTTTTACTGTGTATTACCCAATATATCATTACGTGGCAACTTTCATTGGTAGAGCTATCTTGTTTGGATTTTGTATTTCATATTATCTCGTATCGTATCGACAGAATATTACGTCAAAATCATTTCCATTGGGTTTCACGTGTTACCAATGTTACATTTGTGCATTTGATTGTCTGGGTTATTTCTATCCTACATTATAATTCATTATACCAATAGTGTATGTGCATACTTAATTAGCAATATGATTGGTCTAATCTTGACTCTGAAGATGACACGACACGTATGTATCGAAACATGTTGGTCCATTAAAAGACCTGAGATATGAATGATTTGATTGTCTTCTCTGCATTGAAACTACTCATCATTACTCCATCACCATCATATACTGATTAATGTTTTATTAAGTCTATTTCAAAGCGTAAGCATTCATTGCGATGGGATCCGCGCGAACAAGTCCTTGCGATAACTGCATCCAAGGCAATTAATTTTTGGAGATGTGTAATCACAGATTTAGAGGGATATTGTCTCATAGCTATAGGAAAAGAAATTGCAAAATTTTATTATTTGATCATCGTATTTATATTAACCCTAAAATATTTCATTTATAGAGGGCAAAAAAAAAAAAACAAGTATTACCCTGTTTCTTTCGGGCAGAGAAATCTGCTTCGTACATCTCTAAGGAATGTTGTACTCAGCTGTAACTCCTTAATCTTTTTGTCTATCTTATCCATGATATCACTCGTCGGGTAACGCTTACGCGCGATAACCCATAAGTGACGTTCAAAATCTACCAAATTATTTAAATTATTTAAATACAGTCACAAGCATTATGTACTTGATTTCAGTGTGTGTCTAACAAAATATTTCACTTACATGCAGTTTCTAAACTCTTGCATGCCCATGCAATAGCGTAATTGTCGTAGTCGGTAGCGACAATGTCCCATGTGGATGTCAGCAGAGGACCTGCAAAACAAACTTGATTATGATGGGGCAAATAATATTCGATAATAATATTTATAAAGCCAGGAGAAATGTTTGGTTTATATAATGTACGAAAAACATACTGTCGGTACGGATATTCCACCTGGCGGGTTTATTAGGCACGATGTTCGCGTAACCTTTCATCTCGCTTCGCAGTAAACTTCTGTAAATTACAGAATAATTTTCTAAAATGCTCGTTGAATTACTTTCTAATATTGAGGAAGATAACGTATAATATTAAAAAGTATATAATACATATATGGTTAATTGCAGAGCAAGTCGCGGAAGGACAATGTGGCTCGTAAACAAAGTTTATTCCAATATAAATACTCTAAAATTTTATAATTAAACAAAGTTAAAGGTATTAGAATGTTTAGCATGTTTTGAATAGTATTTAAAAGTTTTTACATAAATATTTAAATATAAAAGTCACGTAATATCGAACGAGATGATACACGCGACTGAAAATTGTTTTGTATTATTGGGTAGAATAAAATGGACTAAATTGCCATACGTACAGGTAAACACTGTTGTGTTGAGCTATTTCTATAGTTCCATTGCTCAGTAGTGTTAAATTCATCAGCGTACACTGATACATCGCGCTTGCGTACGTGTAAGTCCGCTGAATGTCGTACCAAGTTCCCATGAACTGAAATTAGGTTTATACAAGAAAACAGTTATGTAATAATATTAACAATCAATCTGAACATACAGGTAGATGTTAGAAACCTTTCCTAATTGAAATCCATCCATTAAGATTGACTCGGGGCACGGTTCGGTGGTAATCTGGCCATCGGTCAAAAGCAAGATGGCCGCCAAACTGAAAACGGTGAGTGTAATCATCCTGCACAAGTTTCAGAAGTTTCACTCAAACAGTTGCTTTCAATGTGAGTAGGACAGTGTATAGGGAAGTGCTTTTATATAGCAATGAAGTGAAAAGGTGTTTATTTCCTGGATGATCAGTTGAAATAATGAATCGGCGAAAAGTCGCGGAAGAAGATTGTGTTAGGAATGCGATAATTAAAAGAGCTGATATTTAACACTTCAATGTTTACAACTTGGTTCGTTCACCTTCAAGAGGTTGCAAGTTGGTGTACTGTGTGTCACTTGTGTGTACTTACCCTGTAACAAACACCCGAACATTATAATTTTTGTTTTTAAATTTAACATCTGAAATTTCGCTAAGAAATCAACCTTTAAAATTATCTTTTTGAGAAAAATCTCTGCATTATTAATAAAAATTTGTAAATTATAGCCGTGCAGGGTAATGCAAAAAAGTCCTAATGCACTGTGGATATATAGTTAGAGCTAGATATAGCCAGAGAGCAAGAACAAAGGTGTGAAAAGAAATATCCCAATATAAACTTTCAAATTACACATCTATTATTTATCTGTTACATAACAAATGTATCGTCCCTTACCCCCCTGTAACACTCTGTAACAAAAATACTCATCCCCTCCCACCCTACCCATCAGTTACGTAATTTAAGTGATCAGGCAACATTGACTGAGAACTTAGAAATTTTAATTATGGATACTAGCAAGTGTTGCTTTGCATATGCAATTTACAATCGCTATCTGATAATCACCTCTATTAAATTACAATTATTCATCAAATCGTGGCCAGGTCCAATAAGAATACAAAGTATGTACACTATCCGGAAAGTATTAGCCGTTTTTTATTTAACAGTCCAATGTTGATATAATGCAAAATGTTAATTAACAAAACGTTTAACATGCACATTAAAATATTTTTAAAAATAGTATCTTACATGTGACAGTTTATTGTGGCCCTTGGAAAAATAAGACATTTTAAAGGTTAGGCAATGGTGCCGCCAGTGAATTGGTTTCATTAGCATTGTCAGCTATGTCAGTACCAACTGACGCATTCTGAGTGTTAGTGTTTGTATGCTGTTTGACAAAAGTTTGGCAGTTCAAAACAGATTAAACTTGTAATAAACTTGCTTAATACACCAGGGACTACATGAAATCTTAGCTTTCCTAGGGCCAAGAAACACTTTCAAAATACGGTAACATTTAAAAAATAGATTAAGATGCATGTTAAACGTTTTGTTAATTAACATTTGGCATAACAATAATTTCACTTTTGCAGATTAAATCGATGCAGAAAGAACTTCATGACAAATGTTTTGCAAATGCTTTAATATGTGCTGAAAGTTGCAATTTCCATGATGTCACAAACATTTAATAATATTCATTAAGGAATAGTAATTTGTGTACAGTACACAATTACAAATGACTCATGACATGGAAGGTTTCTTGATGCATACTTTCAATGCATTAAAAGTAACCTTCAAGGTCATGATCCATTTGTAATTTTAGTAAATAACACGTTCCAATAACATAACAACAATTGCAATAAGTGATCCTGTTAAACATATGGCAATAATGTACTTCATCACTGAAAGTTCTATAGGCTTCAGAAATGACACTTGGCTGCAGTCTTTGTATTCAGTGAGGAACTGCTGTCGCAGTCTTGTAGATATTCCATTTTCTTTGAGTTTCAGTAACCTTTGTATGTACAATGATATTTTAAATTGATGCATGTACTAAATCTATAGATAAAGTTCTCTGATTTGATTTCAATAAATGGTAACAATTGTTTAAATAAAATATTGACTATTTTCCTCTGTCAGTATAGCAAGATTTTATTGTTTTCGTATTCGTTTGGTTTCGTTATGAGGTATAGACAAAACTTTTTTTATTATTGTTGGTGAGATTTCCATACACTGCTGTGATCCCAATTTCATTAATTTAAGGTATCACATAACTGCATGTACAATTCTGACATTGTTTGTAATGTACTGCTGCAATAATGTAATATAAAAACACGTACATCCCTTAATTGAAAATATTTTGCAGTCTACACGCTGAGAAGCTTTTAATTTAATACATTTCAAACTAAATCAGCATTAGGTATGATTAGATTACTTTCATTGAGCCCATTTCCATGAACAGACTTTCTTGTAGGAATGTGCTGTTGCCATTAGCAAAAGTAGTTGTGATGTCACACATTGTCCAGCATAACATTGGGCGGGGTGCATGCTGGACAATTTGTGAAATCACAACTATTGTAGCTAATGGCAACATCACATTCCTACATGAAAGTCTGTTCATGGAAATGGGCTCATTGTCATTGTTCTTGCAAATCAAATGCAAAAGAACTTGTATCTATCATTTTCAATGTACTTACGCATGTTGGTATAGTTCAATGAATGGAAACCAATTTTCTAATGCTATGGGTGCTATGTCCATGCACAATATTGAGTATTTTGTAACACCATAGCTGCAATTTCCTTGGAAAATGTGCTTTAGAGTATCCAAATAATCAATGTAGCATTGTTTATAGAATGATTCATTGATATATATAGTGATTGGTGCCCCTCGCTTATCATATTGTAGCCTTTTGCTACCTTTCCTAATCAACTTTAAAAAAAAATTTGATTTCAAATCGTGATTATTATTTATTCCTTTCGTCTGCAATAAGAAAGCCATGTGATTTAGGAACATAGTTGTTTGTGCACTATTCAAGCTCAAATTGACAGGTGAACTTCGATATTATAGATGGTAGAACCAAGTACAAAAAGTCAATACTGTCATCTGTTGTGAACATTCTATATTGTATTGAATCTAATAATTAATATAAACAGCATGGTATCTTAAAGGTGATCTGAAGAACTTTTTGGCCGACATATCCGACCAAATAGTAAAAAAATTAAGCCTTAAATTAGCAGTA